>JAUZST010071028.1:0-21799 GCA_034779995.1 Parotocinclus haroldoi
TCTTCTTCTTCTTCTTATTATTATTATTATTATTATTATTATTATTATTAGTAGTAGTAGTAGTAGTAGTAGTAGTAGTAGTATTATGAATAAATTAAATCACCAAGGAATGTTGCCCTTGTTATACAGGACAGTGTTTATGACCATGTCTAGATTTATTTATTTCTAATTAATCAGTTCAGAAATGTATATATGTTAATCTTCTTGTCCTGTTCTAGATTTGCTACTGTCTTGTTAAACTGGACATTGGATAAAGCACACATTTTTCAGTTACATTCAAGATTCCAATTCCTTCTTTAATGCTGAATCAGAAATTTTCAACATTTAAAATGTTATATATTGAAAATTGATTCTCTAGTAGTTTAATTAACTTTAACAACCATGGTGTGTATACACTCATACTTAGGAAGGAATAATGGTGTTCAAATCATAAACGAGTTATGTGTTGTACTACAGTGGTGACATTAAATGTATGACTAAATCTATAACACAAATCCACAGCAGAAAAACACTAATGCTACATTTAGACTGGAAAGAAAATCTTTTTCTTGACTAAACAAAAGAAATTCCAAACAAGAGCAATGTTATATATACAAGTCTGATTGTGACATGGGTGTTACAAATATTCTAGACTGCTCTCAAAAATGTGCCTGTCTCTGAAAGCTTGTAGCACAGCCAAGAGTATGCTCTGGGCCAGTAGGGTGTGCACTGGGTGGATGACCCAAAAGGCTTTTAGTGTGTGTCTGAGTATGAAAGAGGGAGAAATGGTCTGGCTTGCGTGTTGTTAGTGTGAAATGATTCAACAGTCTCATAACTTTGACCTAGTTAGGTGTGGAGTTTCCCTGCACAAGACTGTCCCTGATGTTCCAGTGTTTTTATTAGGTAACCCATAATCATTCACTCAAAACCAGATGGAAAGCTTTTGTTTTCACTTCAAATGCACAAGATCCCTTCATAGCACTAGCCTAAATTGATGGAAATATGATTTATTTTTTAAAATGTTTAAAGCCCAACTCATCCGTAAAACTTTGTCTTAAACTAAAACTAAAAGTCAAACTAAAACAAAAAACTATGTTCCAACAGTATGATCACAATAAACTATGTCTTTGCAATATATCAATAGAATTAGTCCAAATAGACAAGCCTCACAATTACAGTTTTTGTATTTCTTCACTAAAGATTTGAAAGTCTCCAAAACAGCCTATGTTTCATAGTGAAGGTCACTACAAAATACTCAGTACAACTGTATTTCTTCTCTAAATGTGCCACGGCTGCATTCACATGTTTTACAATTTATGATTTAATAATACCAGAGTCTTGTTCAGTACTAAATCTGTTTCCAGTGAGGTCTTTATCTTCTTTCTAAAATGTGGAAAAATTGTTATTTTTACAGTGTGGGCAGGTTGTACAATGAAATATATTTCCTTAATAAATTATTAAAAAATTATAAAAATGTACACAGAGGTTAATGGTAACCTTTTAGTATAAGTACAACACAGCAATTCCAGCCAAAAAACTTCAGCCAGAGCAATACAAGTAATTAATTAATTAATCAATTAATTAATTTCCTTATCCACATAATCCTTGGTCAGGACCGCTACAATGGCAAAACAAACATGATTCTGTTGATTAAGAATTGGTGCCTATATGTTAGGACTGACTCTAGCCTACTGCCAGTCAAACCATAGATCAGTTTTACCAACTTCAAGAGTCAGTTATGATAATCAGAAACACATTTATTTGCCATGTAAACTGACATATTAGACGTTTTGCCATTTAAACACATTTACATTCAAGATACAAAAAATAGTGTTTGCATTTATCCTAATTATAGTATGTAGGCTATACAGAGGTTTAGTTTTAAAATATAGTAGAGATAGACAGATAAGCAATCGTGCCATTTTGTGTGCAATATATATATATATATATACATTTATATACCGAATAAATAGTGCAATATAAAATAATGTAGTCCGGTGTGGGAGTCAGTAGTAATCAGTGTAATGATAAGTTCAGTATTGAAGAAAGAAGCTGTTCCTGAGCCGACTGGTTCTAGTACAGCTCCTGTATCTTCTCCCAGGCGGCAGGCTATAAAGTCTATAAAGTAAGTGCTCTATTAATAATCTGTACTACAACTACACTCCCGTCACTTTATATAATATAGATATATAATAAATATAATATAGAATATAAACCAGTGGTTCTCAACCTTTTCTAGATGCGAATATTTTATATTATAAAATATTATAAGTTTGAACCACTCTGACACTCACATACACATGTTTTTTGCTTCCAAACTATAATTTATGTTTAACATTGTGTTCATTCAAACAAAAAACAAAATGTCTTTCTATATCTATTACTACAGTCACACCTCGGTACAGCGCGGTTTAATGATAGCTTGAGATGGCACAAACAAACTTGTCAAGAAAATTAGAGTGAATGGTGGCACTGTCTTTGTTCAGTAACTCTGAGTTTGTTCTGTTTTAATTGGTAGAAACAAAACTGTGATTGACTTGACAAAATGACACAAAATGATAAGGTGCTGGGTGTGAACACCCAGGATGTGTTAGCCTAGCGCTTAAGGTGCTAGCCTCTGGACCAGAAGGTCCAGGGTTCAAATCCCACCTCTGCCAAGCTGCCACAGTTGGACCCTTGAGCAAGGCCCTTAACCCACAATTGCTTGAATTGTAGCATTGTATCAGTTGTAAGTCGCTGTGGATAAGGGTGTCTGCTAAATGCCAGAAATGTAAATGTGAATGAACAGAGAGAGGCTAACTGGCTAAGATAACACACAGTGGTTGCAAATGGTTTTCAACACATGGTAACACCTAACCAGAGCTTATGAATATTTTATTAATTGTCTAGCCCACGGCACAAACCCACATCGGTGACTGAAGAAGTGAACACATTATTTATAAATAAAGTGAGAGATATTACCACAGAATACCATACATAACCTCTTTAGCTCCAATGCTCAGCCATATCTCATATTGTATTCAGACTAGTTTCAATGCTAGAAACTAGTCAACTAAACATTTCAATTGTTTTCAGCTTGTTGAAAGAAACCATACTATACAAATTTGTATGTACATATTTAGTCATATAGTAACTACAGGCATTTGTGTTGGTCTTTCACAAAGTCAGCTATTTTTTACCACACTGTTGTTGGCATTGCTTTTAGCCCTGTGCTTTGTGACCAGTAAAACAGGAAATGTGTTATTCATTTACGGTACAGATTTAATGTACTGCTATTCTGAAAGTTATTTAGCATTCCGGTTTTCTCACATTTCCATCTATAATGCAGGTTTTATTTGCCAGACCGAGCATGCTTTAGTCTACATGTGTTGTCCTTTGGGAGAGGCAAGCTGAACGCAGGGAAAAATCTGTAAGTAATTTCTATGTTATCAGTAATGGCAATCTTCTTCACAGAGAGCCTTGAGCTAGCACACAACACCAGGGGACTACTTACACCCCTGTTTCTCTTACAGAAAAACATATTAGCACTAAGAGAGGCAGACTGATTAGGCAATCATATTATTAGTGGACTGTAAGAGCCAGAGCATTGTCCGTGACTGCCACAGCGAAACATGCCATATCATCACTGATCAATGATTAGAATAAATTTGATGATAATTTAACCCCCACGCAGACTGCTTTATGAGAGTATGGTTATATCAGCTCTGATGGTTCCCAGGGGGTGGCAAAAGCCACCCAGAAACAGTCGCACACAGTGTAAGTGTTTACTACTGTATTAATACTAGAATCATATGCATAATTTAGGACACTTTTGACCAAAATGCATCCATCACTGTTTCATAAGATCTCAGACCTTAAGTGACTTCATTAGAATATGCAGGTTTATGATTATAAACAGGTATATGATTATAATATATCATTATAATACAGGGCACAACATTTAAACATCTGGTTTTGCTAACTGTCAACAATAGTAGAAATCAGGCAGTTCTTATTTTGTTTTTTGTTTTGTTTTTTTGATTATTTATTAAGTCATATTCTAGTAAAGTCTTGAAAGCATTTCTGGCTTAAATTTATAAGGGAATCTGGCAACCTTAATTAACACACAATGTAGTCATGTAGTTTGAGTTGCGTTATTTGATGTTAAAGAAGCACTTGTTTACTTTTTAAGCAATGGAGCATAAAACGTTCAGTGAAACATGAATCAAGACAAAATTTTAAATTGTACACAGTTATGAACAAATGTAATTAGAAATAGCAATTATCATGGAAGTTATATACAGATAGCTGTTTAAAAACACAAATTGCAATGCATAGATTGTCAAGCATGTTGGAGAAAAATGAATTCGGTGTATGCAAAAGAATGCAAAGGTGGATCCAAGGACCCAAATAACCCACTTTTATTTTATGATTAGGTCCTGGAACTTACTATGATATTTATGTTTAATTTGTATAATGGCTGTGTTAATTGTATTATTTAAATTAAACAATCAACAAAACATTTTTAATAATGGTGACCACAGTTTATGTAGCCCAGCTGTATAAAATCTCAGCTATGTCTAGCATACATTCTAATGGCAGCTACTGGAATGTGATTACATCTTTATGTCCCTAACATTATTATACACAGCTGCTGTGTTGCATTTTAAGCATTAGTAGATAATTTTAATGCTGGAATAAAACTATTTAGAGTCGTAATGATGTAATCATGTTTTAAATAATAATAAAAATAATAATAATAAAATAATAATAAAATAATTCTGCTCCTAATCCTCTATGTGTCGTTGGAGGAAGTGCTGTTGAAGATAATTGTATAATAGCCGCGAGAGGCGAGGACAGAATGCCTCCAGTTCCTGAGTCAAAGAGTGACACTAATGATAGTTTTTTTACAGAAAAATATGTGCGTTTTGGAAGCAACTTGTCATGCATCTTGGAATGCATTTCAAGACAGCCCTGTTAATTTATGTGTGTCTAAGCATGCATGACTCAAAGAGAAGGTCATCTCACAGTGTGAATAGGAGTCTTAACAAATTACCTTAATGTCAGGGATGATTTAGTAGCAGTCATATCCCTGTCTCTGTCCTTTCTCTCTGTCTATTGCAATGTACAGTGTAAATGGGGCATTACAGTAATACAACATTTAAATTGAACTAGCCACAACACATCCCACATCCACATTTTTTTAAAATCATATGTATACGCCAGTTGCATGTTTGTTTAAATATACTGCTCACAAAAATTTGTAGATATTTCACAATGAAACTTGTGAGCACCGTATATCTGAATAGCTTACCATATTGATTAAAGCATAAAATTTCCTTTCTTGTTTTTGCAAGTGGTATTTTGCAAGTTCATGCTGTGCTCTGGTTTCCTCTGACTGTATTATTATGTACACAACATGTAGTGTTTGGATAGCATTCACAAAGTACAAAGCCTAATACCCACAACAGTCCACTGCGGTTGCATTTGGAGAACACTTTCAGGTCATTCTTCAGCCTGTACAATCTGAAAACATGAGTAAATTAGCAGAAAATAAACAGTCGGCATGGTCTTATTCTGCCGGAGATAAACACACACCAGGAAAGGACCATTAAGGCACAATTGCACTGAAACTGAAGGAATGAAGATTTACCCCCAGATTTTATTTACCTCAACAGCTTCACCATTGGCAAGCGCCTGTGCATAGAATTATTTATTTGTTTCTGCCAAGTCCCCACAGCTGGTCTATTTAGTGTTTTTGAAACGCTTGTGATTTTAAATGGTAGGGATTAGAAACATATTGCATACGAGCACACCCACTGTTGTACAGGAGCACATGTCAAACTGAAGTATGCTATTTTTCTTCTTAACATTAGAAAAAAAAAAACAAATAAAATCAGTAAGGTCTGATGTGTGTTCGTTTGAGTGAAGATGAACTAACTTAGAAATGTGGTTTGAATACACCCAAGCAATCCACATTTATTTGTATTTTTTATTTTATTTTACATAAATAGACAACTGGTTTTATATCATATATGTCGTGTGACATATTAGGGGTAAATCATTTATTTTATCAATTTGATTTGTAACACACACACACACACACACACACACACACACACACACACACGCTAGTAGAGGATTGCTCCACCAACAAGCATGGGCAGTCATTCTTTGGATGGCCACCATCTAAGCACAGGTGGCACCTATACTGCACATTCCTGTCTCTCCCAAGACCACTTTTAGGTGCTTAGCAGAAGGAAATTTGTTGTCACCCTGACCATTACATTTTCTGCCATTGACAACCAGCCAGCATTACTTTTGCTTGCAATGTTATCGTGAACGACTGTTACTCCTGGATTGTGGGACTATGATGGACTCTGACCATATTTTTCTAATATCATATTTGTCTGATTGGTATCTGACAGTGGTCGGGTTACAGTGTGATGACCTTGTTGTAAGCTCTTCAACCCTGCATTTGTTGTGGCAACTAATAGTTTGAATAGTTGATGTGGGAAGCCATTGCATATGGATGGCTCTTTAGTAATAAATGAAATTAAATTAAATGAGATTGACCAGACAAAACGTTAAATATTTTCATAATGTTTGCAATAGAATAAAAGTCAAAGAAAGTAACGCTGATTTGGGGTTGAACATAATCACTCCCAAAATAGCATTTCTATATGTGCTGAAATATTATGTTCAAAGACACTGATTTTAGTATAGTGTTCATTTGCTGTGTAGTGTGTTGTTTAGTACCTGCAAACCACAGTGGACTTGTAGTTGTGCTTACTTTGTGACCTTTTTGACTTATGCTTAGAGATCACCCCACATGAGTACTGTGCCCAAATTCAATTGGACTGAGCACCACCTCTTCAAGCGTGTCTGATCATGGTTCAGCAATTAAACAAAACAAACTGTACTTTGGGGGTCAAAAGCATGTTCAGGCATGTTACAGATCACCTAGTGTGAGTACACCCTTATTAGCATCTGGCTGTGAAAGTATGAGGCCAGTCAATTGCTTAGTTAATTGCTGTGTTTTTTAGAGGTGCATAATGTACAGTAGGTTAGGGCATTCTTTGTCCTTTATAAGTAAAAAGAAACAAGAAACCTAAAAACAAAAATCTAAAACATTACAAAGTGAATGTAAAAAAAATGAAAAATGAATAATTTCCATAGAGGAAGCGAACAAGACTTAATTATAAAGGTATCAAAGCCAAGCAGAAGTGTGGGAAAGACAAGAGGGAGAAATAGATAAGAAGATTGAATGTATAAATACAGAGAAAAAGACAGCTAGATGGAATATAAGATAACGTGAGAAAGGCAAACATTAAGTTTGTGTTTGAAGGGAGCTTAAAAGGAAAAAAAATAATTAAATGAAAAGAAAATGGAAATACACAGAAATATTAATTAATTTAATTTTAATATTTGAGAGTAAGCAATGATTTAAGACTTAGTATGTTGGTTTAGTTTTAGGAATTTATAATTATTCACTTGCAGATGCAAGTTTAAAATTCATTCCTTGTTTGAATTTCCAACCTTATTTCCCTGTGCAACTATGTAGGTGTAATTGCTCAACCTGTCTTTCATACTCCCCAGTGGTGTGTAATCAAATACCATGCTTATAAGTGTGCAAGCAGCATTTTTTCATATTTTGGAGTTTTGTGTTTGTCCACATGTGTGCTTATTTAAGGTTCAATGAGTTAGCCTGCATGTGCAGAGGGATGTTGTACACATAACTGAATAGTACAAGACATGGATGCCAAGACCACAGGACTTGCAATATAAAGCAGGAAGATTTTCTGTACAAGTAAGCACCCAGCAGAGAGTAAATGGAGCGAGCACAGACCTACCACTCTAAAATTACCCACAATTACTGCAGAAATAATCAGACATGCCTCTAATGACTAAGCATCTAGGAGGGTGTGCTGCATTCAGACACACTTGCCAATATCAATAGGATTTTAGACTTGTGTCCCATCCCCCTGTACTGTGTAGCTTACGGTGTTTGAGGAGCAGAATGAAAACAGCAAGAACAGGAGGGCAGACAGAGGTCTATTGACTGGGGCCTGAAGAAAGCTGGGCTGAATGAAAGGTGATTATGTGGCTTTGAGCTGCAGGCAATGTTTAGGAAATAGTTTTAGAGAAAATGTGCTCAAAGGCTAATGCCAGCCAGCTGCACTCCTGAGTCTGTCTGTACAGATGTATGGACAGTGTGTGCAGACAAATAGGATAAATGCTGCTCATGCATGTAGAAATGTGAGTAGCTGTAAGTAATGACCCAGGTGTTGAATCTATCATCTCAAAAACAGTGGGTTGCATCGAAAACTATTTATGACAATCATTTTCACATTACAGTTTGTGAAGCAAATGAAAAGACAGTTTTGTTCAGTCCAGCTAACTAGACTGTCCTTATTCACCTGATACAATATGTGACTTTAGACATGTTTAATAAGCTTATCATGCATGAGTGTAAGTGTTAGGGAAATTCAATATCCACAAAAATAATGCACAAAACACAGCACATAACACAATATTTAGGTTGACATCAGAACACACTCAATGAATATATGAGTTTCAATATGTTCATATTTGCCCTTTACATTTGCCCGTTTGCAAATAAATACAAAAAAACAGTGGAATCACCACTGTACCGACTGAGAAACTCTTGTTTTCAAAGCTCTGAATTGGTGGTGTATTACGGACACTATTGCCTATGGATAATATGAATGAAAAGTTCCCACTCATGTGTTGTGTAGTGTGGCACCCTTCTAACCCTCAGATCCCACACACTTAACCAGGGGTGACCTGGTGTCACAATCACAGCCCTGACTTAATATTATTAAGTAGAAAAGACTAGATTATTGATCATAAGCAAATCAACATTGCACAATACAAATTAGTAACTGGGTGACACAATGGCGCTGTTGCCTCCCGGCTCCAGAAATTCTCGATTTGATTCCCAGTGCAAGTGTGGAGTTAGCTAGTTTTGTTTATTTTCTCCAGTTTCCTTTTCAGATTTCAAATACATACATTAAGTTAATTTGTGTCAATAAAGTGTCCTAGTCTGAGTGAGTTTGCCAGTGTGTGTGTGTGTGTGTGTGTGTGTGTGCGTAAGTGCATGCGTATGTGTGTGTGTCAGCGTGCGAATGTGCCCTTTGATGACTTGGTGCCTTATCTAACGTGTGTTCCCTGGTTCCTGCCTTGCACCCTTTGTTGTCGTTAGACCCTGGTTCTGTACAACCCTGAATTGGACTAAGTGGGTGAATGAATGAATGAAGTAACTAGTTCTGTAGAGATTGACAGATTTATTATATGATCAACAATATATCAGCAGTTTAGACCTGCCAAACCAAAACTTTAGTGTACCAAACCATAATATTTGTACAGACATATAAATCTGGAGCAACTTACAGAAGTTCTTTGTATTCTCAAGAATATGATCATCATCCGACTATAACCCTGTTAGGAGTATATGTATCTACAAATTTGACAGCCAGGGGCAATCCATTCCATTACTCAGATGCCAAAACAGAGAAGAGTTATGGTGAGTAAGGTTAGCTCCAGTCAATCCATGCTTGAGCTTAAAAAGGTATGAGATATAGAGAGGGGTTTGGCCAGTGCCTACAGGGATAAAGTTGTTAGTTGTGAGTTTTAGTTTTGTAAGGTAGCTTTGTATGTTTTAAATCTGATGGCAGCCACAGGGAGATAGTGTAAGACAGTAGTGGGGTGACTTGGGAGAGCTTGAAGTGGGAGGGTAGATTGAGGTGTGTGTATATGTGTGTGTGTTGTGGGGGACGAGGGAGGGGCACAACCAGTGAAACACTCTAATTAAGCAAACCTTGAAAAAATATTTTAACATTTTTGTTTTATTCTAAATATTAATATTGGTTAAATAATTATAACCCTCATATAAACATGTTACACTTGCAACCACCCTTATACTATGTTTGTGTAATATATTTTAACATGTTACTGATACTGTACAGATGAATGAAACTTTATTTGTACAGTGAACTTCATAGGAGTTCTCAATTTGTTTTGATATTTGGTGAGAAATGTGTAGTCAGCAATACTTTGTTAAACAGCACAAATAAACGTAAAACATTAAATTGTTTGGGAGTAATGTTGTTACAGACAATGCCAGTATTCTTTGGGGCTTAAAGAAATTGGTAAAATCAGATTTCTGGTTTTTCGATGTACCTTCTTAATATGGTGATTCAGATTTAATTTGTGAGTGACAAACATATCAACAGCTACAGCTTGGCTTAGTAGAAACACAGACTTAGCTACAGCTTGGCACACTCCAACAATGACTAAGACCATGTTGCAGGATCAGGACTTTTACCTTTGTCTTATTTATCTCGCTTGCCTCTAGTTGTCATGTCACCCTGGTATGTGTCTACATAGTCCTAGTGGTGTCAATGTTTCTTTGTGAAGTCCTGCATGTGTTTTGCATTACAAATCCCCATGTCTCGATTCCATGGTTTTTCCATGGTTTTTCCATGGTTTCCTAAAGTTCCCTTGTTCTCTGGTTTTAACCTCAGCCAGTCTGGTTGTGTGCTATAATTATGCATATGCCTCTGTTAAGTGTGTCTGCCTTTGTTTCGACCCCTGCCTTGGATTACGACTATGAATGGAATGCTATTGGAAAAGCCAAAATAAAGACTGCAAACAGCTTGAGTGCACAGTGATTCTTTTACTGACATCATTCTTTCATTAATCAGGTCGGCACATATTCAAGGTCCTATTCACTCATGACAGTTCTGTTCAACTGGGATTTGGAAAAAAAAACTGTCCTACCCCACTTGATGCAGTGGAGTCTGACTGATGGAGCTTATGCTTGGCACTTTTAAGGGGCAACACACGCGGCAACCATGTGTATGTTCATTCCAAACTGAAATTATTTCAAAGGTTCCTTCTTGATGACATTGCCCTTGAGGGTCTTTGTGCTATTATGTCTCTGAATGGAAGCAATTCAGTAAGTTTACCTTTAAGTGGAGGTCAAGTTCAAGTATGGAACTACAATTAAGTTGAAGTGCATTCTTAATGTGTTGTAGTGTCAATCATAGAGATATTATAAGAAATGAGTTGTTAGTAATAACCTATGTTTACTATAATAGTGTCCATGAGTATCCCACTTTTTTAAGCCCATTAAACCGTGTCTGGATTGCTGGGGAACTGGCACTTTCCCCTATAACACTGCATGGCCTTGATGAGACACCAGTACATTGCAACCCTCCCTCAGACACACTCTCCATAAGGTACATGGAACAGACTTAAACTCCCTATGGTGGTGGGCTAGCGTATTAGACCATAACCATTTATTTGAATAATCACGTGAGAGATACAGAACTATGACTTACCAATAGTCCTTGGATGCTGAATATGCTAACTTATATGCAGCCTAGTGTTGTAAAAAAAGACTACTTTAATTAAAAAAAGAAACATTTGTCTAACCCGAAAACTGCGAATTATGAATAAAAATAAATAATAAATTACAGGATACTCCAAAAATGAACAACTTATTTTTATTTATTATTATAAATTTTAAATTAAAATTTATTATTTTTTGTTAGCAGTGTACATAAATAAATAAAATTTTATGCAAATATTTATATACTTTTATTAGGCTTTATCTAATAAAAATAAAAGTTTTATGCTTCTTTTCTGCAGGATACTTCAATATACAATATACAATATAAAATATTTCTGCAAATATATGATCTATAAAAAAACTCCTTTCCAGAATAAAAAGTTCTTTTAAAGGTTTTAGAATGTAACATAACCTTTGGATTTAACTGTAAATGTGTACATAAATTTGATTTTTGGATACTGGGCTTCTTGGTACCAGTCAAATGCTGGCCCCTTGTTTGGAAAGCATTCAAAGTTTAGAAAGAAAGAATGGGGAATAGGCAAGACCCTTCGAGAATAAATTGCTGTCTAACTCTCTTTGCCTCTTGAGCTTTCTCTCTCTCACTACAGCTATCAGACAAAGATGCATGATTAATTGTTACAAACAGGTCTCCGTGTGTTAACTTAATGTGTCACATAAGTCAACTCTTTGGATAAGTTGAGCTAAGCATCTAAGTATATCTGTGTCTTCTCACACTTTTAGTTTCTGCTCAGACTTATGGCCTGAAATTTTTATGCACAACACAACACTGTTATTAAACTATGTTTCTTAAATTGATTTTTATTCGCTACAAATAGTATGCACCCAAGATGGTGTCTGGATGTGTCTGTGTAAGAAATGCCAACATAAAAAATGGACAGAATTTATATTGCTACAACATTTTATACTAGATAAAAGAAGGATAATGTTTCCAAAAATGGAAAGGTCAATCGTAAAATATTTGAGATGACAGTGGTGAAACTATACATATTTATAAATGTTTACATAATTGAAACACCATTTGACATTAAGCACAAACATTTGACGAGAGAGAGAGAGAGAGAGAGAGAGAGGGGGCCTTTTTTATAACAAGGTATTAAGGTAAGGTACTAAGTATGACAAGTTTTCAAGTATTAGCATATATAGTATTGTTGCCATCCCTTGATGGCTCAGTTTGTATTTAAGTTTATCTTAAAGGTTATGACTCAGTGCTAGCCAATGCTGACATAAACATTTGCAAACTATTTTTGTTTTGATGAACTGACTTGGTTAGGTGGAAACCTATAAAAGTGTCATATTGAAAGTCTCTCACTCATTTGCTTTCTATAGTATCTTTAATAATAGCCTATTTTACTGTAGTACTTTTGATAGTAAGACAATCAACTGGACAAGTTTTATAACAGATTTATTGTACAGTACAGATTTTCAAAATTAAAAGAATAAATAACAGTCTCCTGAAGTAATCTAAACTAACCTAATATTTGATCTTATTATTTATCCTTCTGAAGTTCTGTCTGTATTCAGAGCAATGTGCCAATGCCCTATGCCAGATTTGGTGGACTAAATCTGCCTGTAATTATCTGGGTGTTTTCTCCTCCTCCCATCCTTTCCTTTATCATGTTCTCTCAGGTTTTCAACCCCAACACTCTTTGCTGATCACACAATGAAGATGCTTGACCTCACTGTCTTTTTTGCCACCAGCTAAAGGAAGTGTATAAAGGATGTCTGCTCTTTGATTTCGTCAGTATAACCTGAAAGATACAGCACTATCCAAATCATATGTTCATGTTAGAAAATTTGTAAAGCAAATATGCTACCAGAAACCATACAAATGAAATGTCTAAACATCATACAAATAAATAGCTTTAAATATTTTATTTGACAACATACAAATTGATGGTAGAAATATCTTAATTTCGAAGCATCTTGAACAAACTGCTACAACTGATCTATGTAATCTGTTTGATGTAGTTTTTGATTAAACTTTTTTTGTTCTGTATACCACCCATGTCATTTTCAAAAGGGTTAAAGAATGTTCTTGTCTTTAATAAACAATAGACAGTGTTTGCTGTCAAAAGTATGTCTAGTCCTGCAAATGTTTATCAGCATTCTAAACTTTATTAGTGTAAGCAAATTCTAAAAAGAACATAATGACAGGTGTCAAGTTTGTAACCATACTCATTAAATCTGTCTTTCAGTTAGTTTATGGATCATTTTCCTCAGCGTGTAAAAGACTTCTGTAACGCAACCGTCAAAATGGTGACACACTCAGCTTCTCAAATACAGGCATTATTCTATATCTCGGCAGGCAATAATCGAAGTCAGACAGTCCAGAGTCAGGGTGTGCGGCATGGAATTCCCGGGTGAGGAGGGGATCATCCACCTAGCATCGTTCCTCTAGGCCGTAGCCCTCCCAGTCCACCAGGTATTGCAGCCATGAGCCATGCCTACGGAGTCCAACAAGTGGAGGACCGTGTATGTAGGGGCACTACCAACCTCCATGGGAGGTGGCTCAATCAGAGGAGCATCTGCCAATGGACCAGGAACCGTGGGTCTAAGGAGGGAGACATGGTAGAGAAAGTCGATAAGTGACCAGATTTATGCATTTCATTATTTTAAAAGGACCAATATATCTGGGCCGAAGTTTAGCACTCGGTCCGCCTGGGCCTGATATCTGTGAATCGCTTGAAGACTGCTCCTCTTGAACCAGGCATCTATGGCGGGAGGCGTAGGGTCCCACGTTGCGAACAGAGGTTGAAAGCCGAGGACACACTGGAATGGCGTGAGACCTGTAGAGGAGAGGTGGAGGGAGTTCTGGGTGATCTCAGCCCAGGAGAGAAAACAGGACCAGTTTACTTTGGGGTTCCTGGTTGGTAGTTGAGACAGTCAAAACGGGAGAAGAAGAAGGCCCACCGAGCCTGAAGAGGGTAGAGGCACCTTCACGATCTTCAGGTACTCTAGGTTCCTGTGATCGGTATAACTGGTTACCTGGTGTTGTGCTCCCTCCAGCCAATGCTCCACTCCTCGACTCCTCGAGGGCCAGTTTCACTGCAAGCAGTTAACGGTCTCCCACAATGTAATTGTGCTCGGCAGGGGTTAGTTTGTAAGAAAAAAAGGCCACAGCGTGAAGCTTGGGGGGCTGGCCGAGGCGCTGGGAGAGGATGGCCGACCACAATAATGGAGGCATCAAATTCGACCATGAAGGGACATCCAGGATCAGGGTGCCCAAGCACAGGGGCTTGAGTGAATGCTTGTTTTAGATTCTGACGGGCATCTTCTGCGAGTGTAGACCAGTGGAAGGAGTGGGGTTTGCCTTGAAGGAGTGCAGTTGAGGGGAGCTAAAGTTCCGGATGAAGCGCCGGTAGAAATTCGCGAACCCCAGGTTGGTCCTGTGAGCAGGGAGATTATAAGGGAGATATGAGCAGAATCAGTCTCTGGTGGTGAATAGGAAAAATACAGAACACACTGAAGGAGAAATCTTGACTTGTGCAGCGAGTGAGTGAATGGTAGGGGTTAGCGAATGTAGCGAACAAGGGTTCTCAAGACTCTTGCTCTTACACCCACTGGCCGCTTTATTAGATACACCTGTTACTCCAGTAGGAACACTACACCTGTTGGGACTGTGGTGGCATAGTGGTTAAGGTACTGGACTATGGACCAAAAGGTTCAGGGTTCAAATCCCACCTCTGCCAAAGTTGGGTCCCTGAGCAAGAACCCACCATTGCTTGGATTGTAAGACTGTATCAGTTGTCGCTCTGGATAAGGGCATCTGCTAAATGCTTTAAATAAATCTAAGTTATTCAAGCACTTCTGCAATAATTTTCTGTGATTGACTTCTGTGCTGTTGTTTTTTTTTGTCCACAACTTTGCCTGTTTGTTTTTGCTTATGCTTATGCAAATTATATTAGACTGCACATCATAGACTGCACACTGTCTATTAATTACTTTCTAAATTACAGCTTGCTAGCCACTATGTTAATTCTTCCTTTATATTAAGTGTAAATTGTTACAATCTACCCTAGTCTTGCCTTTTTATCAGATGTTTATCAGTACCAGTTAATCAGTAACCCAGTTCCTTTAGCTAATCAGTTCAGATCAATCTACATCAACAGCATCTGGTTGCTGGATTTGTTTAATCATTGAAGCATACACTCACATAGCCCACTAAAACTTTTGAACAGTGGAACTTCTCTGCCATTTCTTTAACAGGAGCCAAGCATGTCAAAACGAACAGTAATTTTCCCAGAAATCAACAACAAAGGAGTTGGTGTGTCACCATTTTTTCCTTATTGAATGTATTCTTGTATATTAAATAGACACAGTTCTATAATGCTATGTGATCTGAGTCATCAAACACAAGTAATGATGTTGTGTCAACCATAACAAAATAAAAAAAAATGTCTTGAACCTATTTGTTGGTTGGCTGTTAATTACAAAAAAAAAGTTTTGTTTGGTAGCTTATGCCCGTGTCACACTCAGAACCCATGTAATTGCTTTCTTTCGTCCACACATGAAGCCTCCACACTGTAATTTCCCAGGTTGCACTCTCTTACGCACTGAATACCCTTAATATACCACATGTCCTGTAACAAATTCCACATAGAGTAAATTTGATGGAAGTTAAACACTAAGTTTGTTTATGAAATATATAGTGTTTTTTTACAACATATTCAATCATTTGTTTATATATTGCTAGAATATTGACTCCCACCAAGAGTAATGAATGATATAAATATATACAGTGGTGCGTGTAAGTTTGTGAGAATGGGTATTTATTCTTGGTCATCTATTTGGTCATTTATTTATTGAAGGAACTCATCCAACATTGGCAAAAATATGTGAACCTCTAGGATTAGCAGTTACATTAAAGTTGAAGTTAGAGTCAGGTGTTTACAATCAAGGGTGACGATCAGAAATGAGTTGGCACAATGTTATACATATTTAAAGATTCATATTTCAAGAGTCATCAGACTCTGATCCCCTTACCCAGAGTGGCTTATGACTGATACAAATGTACAATCCAACAACTGTGGTTTGAGGATTTTGCTTATAAGCACCATCAGTGACAGCCTGGCAGCCCAGGCTTTTCCTTAACCTTATATACCTTAACCACTGTGCCACCATAGTCCAAAGGGGGCCACTACATGAAAGCAGTGTTTGTATGTTGCAGTGGTATGTTTATTGTATTTTTTTGAATTATCCTAAAAAATTCTGTCTTCTAGACTATCTGACAGTGGTGCTTTCAGTGCTTTCTATTCATTCAAAGCTGATTGGGTTTGTGCCACCATAAACTTGGAATGCAAACGTAATTTCCTTTAACCCATTTTGGTGTAAAACCCTCGACAGGATGCTTTAGCATGATTTCAGCATCCAGCTCCCATTAGGGAGCAATTCTACTAATAACTCAGGAAGATAAAGCCAGTCTCAATCCTCTGAATATGTCTCTCTAATTTATGCCACCATACAGAGACAGGATAATGCAGTGCAATGTACTCTATGCCTGTGGTCTGGTCTGAGCTGAATGTTTCCCCCTGTTATCAGCCATCGGAACTCTAAGGGAAGCTGTGGTCCAGAGGACCCCATGACCCGCCCATAAAGCTAAGAGGAAAAAAAGACCTTAAAAACACAACCTCCTCAGGAGTTCTGCAAGGTTGCAGGATGAGTGCCTATGTAACCAGATATGTATGCATGTGTCAGTAACCACATTTGTGTGCTTAGTACCCTAATGCTAATCTATAGCACAGATCATGGCCATTTATATGTTTAAACATGGAAATCCTGATCCGGCATTTAAAAGCACTTCTATCACACAAATATATTTGAGGGGATTCATGAAATTAGTTACTGTAATAACGAAACATAACAAAAACACAGCTCTGTGGGACTCTTTTTCCTCTCAGCATCCATGTATACGTGTGTGTGAACGTGGGGGCTAACGGGGTCAAGTTTCTATATCAATATGAAGACCAAATGTCCCCTCAAGGATAAAAAAAAATCTGAAATTTTCCTTACAACAAAAGCTATTGCTCTTTTATTTTTAAAATCTGAAAGAAGAAAATAATAAAAATAGAGCTGAAATATTTGCTCTTAGTTACTATGGTTAAGGTTAGGCGAAGGTACAGCAAAAATCATTATGCCAATGAAATGTCCTCACAATAAAAGAAAGACTTTAATATGTGTGTGTTCTACATTCTTCCTATGAATTAGTTTGAGCCACGGCTACATCCTGTGAGAGGCTCTAATGACTGCTGTTTGTAATTGCGCTCAGCAGAGTGGAAAGGGTAGGCAGTGATAAGCTCTCTGTCCTTGGTTAAATAAACTTAGTGGTCAGAGGAGTAATGGGCACGAAGATGGTCCTTTTTATTCCTTCTATCCATTAAATATCTCAACCCACATGCCTTTTCTACCATTTTTGGTCATGCTTTAGCAGATCTTCAATCTACTGTATTTAGGTCATAGAGTATTTTAGCAGTTCAGCAATAACATAGTAAAAACGTAAGAAAGTAAGCATAAGTAATAAATGCATTATTATACATTAAGATCTGTAAAAAAATATTATATGATCAAACATTTGTGGACACACAACTTTTCTAATCTATTATTTCAGTCACACTCATTGCTATATGGTTCATAATATAGTAATTCACATAAACACACCAAGATGGAGTTTTAAGATGGGTTTGAGTGAAATGTTATATATGTTAATTTATTATTAAAATATGTGAGTACAATTTTAGAGCAAAATATAATGCATATAAAGCAAAGTAAAAAAGTACACAATGTGTAAAAAGGTTAATGGTATACTGCTCATTGTATAAGTGCTTAGAATGTAAATCTTTTTTAGCATAAAACTTACCAGATGAGGAAAAATATAAATGAGACTTGGTTAGGTGTCACATTTAGACACAATTGCCTGTGTCTGAGGGAAAACACACCTATCCATTCCTGAGATGGTCTGATATTCTGCCTAGGGCAATGTTTTTAAATCCTGGTCCTGGAGGCTTCATTGCTCTGCACATTTTGGTGCTTTTGCTGTTTAAACACACCCAGTTTAACTCATCAAATAGCTGAGTAGATGGATCAGGTGTGGTTGTATCAGGGGAAAAAAAACAAAAATGTACAGAGCAGCAGAGCCTCGGGTCCTGTTTTCTCCAGAAAGAGGTGAGAGTTCCCATGATCCTGACCATGAAATTACATATATTCATGCTATCTATGTTAGCCATGTTATTTTAGTACAAAGCTAAGGATCCTAAACTCATTTAATCTTGGACATCCCATAACATCACAGAATGTTTGATCTTTCAGAATCCGTTGCACCAAATACAGATGCAGTTACTATACTCCAATCGTAGTGATGAGCCAGTTAAATGCCACTTATCACTACTCTCTCAGCATGATGACAAAAAGCATACACCGGGTGTTATCTTGTTCCCAGTTGTAGCCAAATAAAACAGTATTGGTCGACTCATTATGCAAGGGGTTTTCCTGCATTCTGAATGACATGGGAAATGAGGAGTACGAACACAAAGCAAGGAAAAGAATAAAGCACATAAAGGTCAAGGTATCAGAGGAGCATACACAAAAGTTTTCACAGTGCACAGGAACACCACAGAATGGCTGTTTAACAATTATATTTAACAATTCAATTCAAAATTCAATAAATTATAGTAGGAAATAACAGTTGGGGACTGTGGTAGCCTAGCGGTTAAGGTACTGGACTCTGGACCTGATGGTTCAGGGTTCAAATCCCACCTTTGCCAAGCTGCCACAGTTGGGTCCTTAAGCAAGTTTTATTTTAATATAAATAACTCTGGACATTTCATAAACAACCAGTCAGTGTGGTTGTGTGTATAAACAGCCACCTTAATGGTCATGTGTACTATTTTAATGTGGTTGATGTGTTTAGAGACATGTGAGATGTGTGTATCAAGCTGGTAAATGGTGTTTGTAAGTGTATGTGTTAGTCCTTCTTTTTCTGGGTTTTCAACATAACAAATACATGGAGTATGTCCTCCACCAAACTTTGTATTTGAGATGAGGTTTTGGTGTCAGTGTGCTGCCACATTTCTTCAGTTTTATAGCATGCTATAGAACAGTGGTTCTCATCCTTATTATAGTGATGGACATCTTTGTACAAATGGTTTAACCAAGTAAACCTCCACTTACTCACCTAAGTTCCATACCTGCTTAATTCAGTTCAGGGTTTCAGGTGGGACAGGACCTAAACAGCAGGACTGTGCACAAAAAGGAAACCAAACAAGGCGGCAATGCTTCAAAGTACACACCACACACACGGGGGCAGCTCAGAGATTCCAACTAAAGTCTTTTTTAATGTGGAAAAAATTCTCAGCAAAACATTTCTCTTATCAGAGAAAAAAAATATATATAAACAAGGGGAGAACATACAAACTCCATAAAGGCATCATCTAGGCACCAATATTCAAACCTGGGTCTGATCTGTGTATGGACTGCAACTTAAGTTGAAGGGGTACAGGATACAAAACCCTCTGTAAACACACCTCTCTATTAATAGCAATCTCAGATCTTGAAAATAGTGGACACAGACTTAGTGTGGCTTTTTTTTTTTTCTATCGGAACATTTCTAATGCCAGATGTTCATGTGTTTTCCAGCCTGGGCTATGAATGATTAATCAATGTGATTATTAAAGACATTAAAATAATACATAATATGTTTATGTATTATTATAGCTTAGATGAAGATCAGACCACATTTCATCAGTATTTAACGCATGAATTTAGGTAATTCCAACCTTCCCTTATTTTCTCTTGAAGCTAAACAATTTCAATATGTTTCCTTGTACAGTAAAAAAACAGAAAATCTAATTACATGAAAAATGGTTAAAACTGTGCAGTTTACCGAAAAGCATCTGCATAACATATACACATCCCCTGCCCTTTTTCTTTTGTACCTTTTTACTTCAGTCTTTTTTACTTCTATTGGTCTTGCCCAATTCCTCTCAACTGTCTTATTCCCCACCACTTGCACTACCCCTACACCAAGAGTAGGGGCTGTAGGCCTGCAAGTGTCTACATCCACCTCGTGGCCACCAACCACTGCTGTTTATTGGTAGGTGTCTACATTAAGAAGACACATGTCTGGAGGAACACACTCATCTTTTCATTACCCTCTCCCAGCTTTGAGAGCATCTGAATTGGCTGGTAGGAGCCACAGTTGCAACATTATCTCCTTCTGAACTAAAAAAAAATTGCTTAGTTAAGCTATGTTGTTATGATCTATCATATGAATCATATCAATCACTCAAATATGTGAATCAGATTCCATTATCCAAATGTAATTTTTTCGAAGGGAATGGTTTGTATAACAACTACAGAATTTACGTTAATAACAGTCTAATAATCACAATTTCCTATGAAAGAAATCAAACCAGGAACCCTAACACCTGTTACTGATTACTGACTGATTACTAACGTTTTACTATTCCTCCTGCCTGGCTGTTATCTGCACATTGGGTGTGGTTTCATCTTGTAATGTGCAAGGTCTCTCTAAGCCCATATATTATACTAAAAATAAGTAGAATTGATTTGAACTACTTTCGCAGAGGGTTATGCTTTACCAACGTATCCATGTGTTTGCTTAAATGTAAACAACCAGAATAACCTTGCTTAAAATATATCAGTAAAGCCTGGTGTGGACCTAAATTCTCTTTGCATGACTGATCCAAATTTAGGGTGTTCCCAGTGTAGCTTTGAATTCATATCACATAGTTATATGTTGAAATTATAATAAGTGGCACGCTGACCTACTTTGACTTATGCAATCTTTGACTTATCAACTTTATTCCATTTCCCTTGGTAATGAACTTATACACTAAAGCAATTAAAACAAGTGGCAGTCATATAAACATATAATATAGTGGAATTATAGTGGAAAAGTTAAGCACAAATAATGTAATGGTTAGGAGAAATGCTCCTATGTAATTAAAGTTGCTGTAGCCTGTGTGTGTTTTATTGCGGTAAAGCTTTGGACTGTGAAAGTGGCCAGTGGTGCCATAAAACATGTTCCACTACAATTAAGAAATAATGCCAGCACTGTGGCCATGCAGCAGTGTCAAAAGGAAAATAAAATATGTGCTGCCACAATGGCATTTTCTGTGAATGTGGAATTGGCTGAAATACTTGGATACATTTTGTGCAGGAAGCATTGTCCAAATCATCACATTCTTGCTGGTTCTCATTAACAAGAGGTAAGCACTAGAATTGACATACAAATACAGCTTTGAGATCAGGCTATTTAGAGGAAAGTATTGCAAATGTTACAGCTCACACTCTTACAACCATACCATACTTTCTGCATTCAAAAGTCCTTTCACAGAGGTGTGCTGTCAGAGGCTGTTTTATATATATATATATATATATATATATATATATATATATATGTGTGTGTGTGTGTGTGTGTGTGTGTGT
>JAUZST010071039.1:0-21799 GCA_034779995.1 Parotocinclus haroldoi
GAGTTGAAATATTTCAGAGGAGTTTTATTTCCATCATAGATGAGGAATAAAACCAAGCTTGGATTCTGATCAGTAAGCAGGTGTCAGTGAGTCAAAGCAATTACTTATTCTACATCTCGTTAAAACTGATGGGTCTCTTGGTTTAAGGGGTACTGACTTGGTTTATTATTTATTTTGGGTCAGGTTTCAGGCTTTGGTGTAGATCAGGTGGAAAGGTACCCTGGACATGACACAAGTACATTGCACCTGGCACACTAAGCAATCTGTACTGTGCCTGTTTGACCCCCAAACCACGGTTTATTTAACGAATGTGATTGCGAACACTTTAAGAGCTAAGCATGGACTCGGGCGTAGTATGCATGTAGTGTAATTGCAAACCGTGCCCAGAATACATCGTTGACTGCCTCCTTAAAAAATGTATTCTTAATCTTAAAATAAGACACAATGTACAAGCAAAAAGTCTACCGTACTTTGCGTCTCCACCACAAACAGTAGCATCATGGTGACAGAAGCATGCTCGGACCCAGAAAGTAAAAGTAATCGCAGGCCAGTGCTGTAGCGGGGAGGGTGGGACAGTCAAACTTTGGTATGGTACAAGGCCACAGAGCTAGCCAAGCGTGTCTGATGCCCAACCCAGCTGTAAGTCTCCACTGGGACTTGAATCTGTCTATCCATTTCAGTGGGCTACAAAAATGCTGCTGCCTCACCTGAGTGCTAATAATAATATTATTTTCATTTTCTAACTCCGCTTTTCCTGTTCAGGATCATAGAGAGGTCTGACATTTATTTCAGAGAACATAAGAGCACAGATGAATGCTTGCCCATAATGGAACACCAGTTCTCTTTTCCTTCAGGTACAGGGAATCCTGCCGAAGTGGAATGCATGCCTTGAAATACACTGCCAGGACTTGAACATGGGTAAGCATGATGGAAGGTAGTGAAGTGCTACTGTGTCACACCTGAAAACCATATAAGAATACATTTCTATAATACATTTGTATATTAAAATTTTGTGACTTTCCATCACAATTTCACCAACCCCCTGCACTGCCATTACAAACCCCAGGGTGTCGGTGACTCCTTTGACACAAATGCTAGCTGGAAGAGACGTGAACTAAGTGAACTGCAGATTTCGTGAGTACATTGAGGACTAATCAACAGGCTTCTCAACTGCCTTTTTTTCCCTTTGTCACAAGTCAGGTCTGTCATTTATTCTAAGCTCTAACTACTGCTCCCTCAAAATAGGCATTGTTGTTACTTTCTGTATTTGGGCCTGAACTTAATGAGTTATGACTAGTGTGGCTAAATCTATACCTACACATTGCTTGAGTCTGTAATTCTAAACTGATTGGCATATTCAGATGAAAGTCACATTCGGGTAACTTGGACACATCCTGGACATGTGGAGGACCAAAATTCGACTTATTTTGTGGTGTGGTGAGACAAAGCTTCCTTTAGCAGATTTCCTACGTTTTTTGTATAATTTGATCAAGTCTGGGTTGCTTATGTTACCCTTAGCCTGCCAGAATAGCATTTGCCTGCTCAAATCATGATCACATCCAGATGCAAGGCCGGTCTTATTCAGTGGTAAACCAGATTGGTGTTCAGCACGCTCCTGAACATTTTGAGCAAACATGACCCGAGAGTGACCCCGCTCTCTTAATATTGGCCTCACCAGGATTAAAAATCTCCATTGAGGCCATTCTGGAGTCCTCCTGTGGAACAGCCACCTAGTTAAAAAAGCAAGCACCCCAGGTACCTTAGTCCTCTGCTATGCCCATCACTAACCATATGCCCACAGTTTCAACAATTATAAATAATACAGAATGAATCAAAAGTCACAGGACACAGAGTGAGTTAGAAGACACAGGACATGTCGCCACACCATGCTCAGACCACAGAGAACAGTACATTTCTCCCTCCTCCAGCTGACTTAGGATGGCATGCCAACAAAGCTTTCCTACCCAGGACAGTTCCCTTTGTGTACCGGACTAAATAATGCTGGTATTTCATTCAATATTTTTTTTAATAAACATGACCCAATATTTTTAATATTCAATATTGTTAATATTTATCTAGTTTATGCTTTAAATGATTACTATAAACATGATAATTAAATAATTTAGTTTCATTCTTACATATAGCCACCCAAGGAGGATGGGTCCTTATTTATGCTTGATCCTCCAAAGGTTTCTTCCATATAATGTTTAGAATTTGTCCTTTACACTGTTGCCCTATGGCCGCTAAATTTGGGATTTGCCCAGTATATTAAAAGTTAATCTAAATTGTAACACTGCACTGAGGCAATGTTCCATTGATAAAAGCACTAAAGATATAAATGTGATTTTGACACACAACACCAAGTAACAAGTAGCAGATCAGTACAGGAGAAAACAGAACCAAAAATATGCTATTCAGGATTTAATGTACAAATTTACACAAAACAAGGCAAAGCAGAGTGTTAAGGGTGACTTACAAGAAGGCTCTGGCTGTTGACCTTATCTGTAATAGAACTATCTGAAACCCACCTTAACTATGGAGATGGAAGTGTTGTGATCTAATATGATTAAAAACACAAATGTCTGGTGTGAATCAAATTTTATTGATTTGTTTATTTTTATTCGGTGGAAAATTCATCATTGTATAAACATTTTAGTAAGAGAGGTAAGACACAGGGTGAACTCCAGGAACCAGGTAGTGGATCGGCTGTAACGGTGGCACAGCAGGCTGTAATTGATGAGTCTGCTGTGGAAAGGAAAAATGGTCAGAATGGAGCCATGTCAGGATGCTGGTTGCTGCCTGCTGAGAACGGTTACACCTTATTCATCTTGGTGATCTTGTAAAGACGTTAAATCCACAGGACATACTTGTGTATCGATGACGCCTTGTATCACTTGTTAAATTTCTGAAAGTGACGCTAAATAAACTAAAATAAACTAAAAAACAAAAACAAATACATAGGACAGGACGTTAAAAATATGGCTTTTTTGTTTAATGAAAATGCATTTAACATTTAAATGTATGCATTATGCCTTAAATTGGGTGTGAGTGACATCCTTATGCCGGTGGTTACGATAAGAACTAAAACATCTTGTACAGTTATATTTACATTAAGACCTGAATCTTATTGAATATGCTTGGGATGTACTGGTACCACGTCTGGCCAACCGTCCGAAGCCTCCCACAACACTTCTTGAGATGGAAGTTACCCTGGAGCAAGAGTGGCAGAGCATCCCACAATAATTGCCTAACAATCTGAACCTATCTGTGCCTCATCACTGAAGGTGTATTTTGGCATGTATTTGGTATTTTGATATTGGGTGACCATACACCTTACACTATACACCATAATTGGGTGACCATACACCATACACCATTCTACCTATCAATAAAGCTTTCTATCTACCCTACTGAAGAGTCAATGTGTGGCACTCTCGTCCAGTTTGACATGATACTCAGTGAAAAGAATTGAGTTTGCATCTCATTTGCTTCTGTAAGTCGCAGACATTACCAATTAAATACATTAGGCAATTTTGTCTTTGTATTAAACTTGTTAGTAAATTATTAAATCTAATATTATATGTTCAAAACAAACTGTCAAGATACAAATTAATTCTTTAGGCAGCATGATGACAATAGCACTTCCATAAACATAACATTTCTGATGAATTGCAGTCCCACAGATCTGCAGACACAATTGGAATTACAGTAATTACAGTAGGGAAACACACAAAGGACAAGAGACCTCAGAATGACACAATGGGGTATTTACACAGTGGGAGATAATGAGACAATTAGGCAAAGGGCTATAAAGGGTAAGACCGGACAAAAGAGGTCTAGATGAGAACTCTGGAGGGTGAAACGAGACAAATACATAGATGAAAATACACAAAACTCTAATAATTAAGATGAATTTTGTGTCAATTTATCCAATGTAAAGATTTGCATATAGACATATAGACAGTTAGTTTATATCATGTTTGTTAATTAAGGTTGTAATCTCACTACGTTCATCTTTTTTCCATTCTAATTAATTTAATGTGAAGCAGTTCAGCATTATCACTGCAAGAATCATATGCATTTATCTCCCACGTGGCAATTTCTGATGCCTCTCAGAATTATGGTTTCCTGCTGGATAGTAGTTATGTGAACTATGAACAGCATAGTATGCTTTTTAAAGGGGTGGCTAACATCTGTATTATATGACCACTTTTCTTTGCTATGCACCAAAATGTGAAAAAAAGGAACAAGAAATGTGCGGGGAAATAGAAGGCAGTGCTGGTATCTACCACAGTTTATCTACGTTTAATAAACATTATAGGGTTAAATAAGAGATCAATTACAAACATGATTCACACATTTTTTCTCTTCTGAAGCATTTTATTGAATCACGATGTATGACCATGCTCACGAATGCAGCCAAGAGGAATTTGTTTATTTGGCTAGGAATGTGCTTTGTAGAATAATTAGCCATGATTACACTAGGGGATTATAAATACCATGCTAAATTTAATGATGTGAATAAACCATTCATTTCAATGTACCTTCACTGAAGCTGATTTTACCATGTAAGCACTTTTTCAAAATACAAAGAACAGGAGTCTATTCAAGGGGCTGAATTTTAAAATAGTCTTTTTTTACTTTGCTCAGGCTTTGAGGCAGAGCATGTGATTTTTTTCTAAGGAAAAATGTTTACCCTTTCCATGCTTCATCACATGGGTTGATTGCTTAATCATGCAGAGAGGAATCAGACATCTTTTTTCACAGCATGCAAGCTTCCTCTAGTGTGGAAGTTATTCTGTAGCCACCACAAAATTATCTCAAAGCTAGTCAAGAGTCTCAAATTAAAAACCACAAGCAGCTTGAAGTGCTTATCCCATAAAAAACCCTACTACCAAATCAGAAACCTGGAATCTTGGAGACCAGTGATTTTCACAGGTACTCAAGATAGTGGAATGGCCCTCTTAGCTGCGACAGGGCCCATCCAGCGAAGATGGAGAACATGACAAAAAACATTCCACTTAACTTAAATTTCCTGTTGCTGTTTATATTGTGACCAAAGCCACTGTAATGCTGGCCTAGGCTCACATTTGCATCCACTTGACTGCATTGTGTTGTTATATAGTGTGATAAAAGAAAATAGCTTCACTATTCAGGCAGCAGAGCAAACCACTAGAATGTGTGGGCTTAGAAAATCCTTGCTTTAGTAGCCTACTCTATCTATGAACACTAAATGTCCCAAAATAAGATCCTGAATATTCAGCTTAATTCTCTGTCTGCCCAAGCACAATTTTGATTTTTCCTTTTTTGTGGATTTCATACATAAGTGTTCCCTATCTGAAATGTGTTTCTGAAAGAACACTCTGAAGGAAACTGCTTACAATGAGCATATGGAGCAGAGTGGCATGGAAGAGGTCCACTTGTGCTTACAGAGTTGTCCGATTACATTGGACACAAAAATGCAGGAAATGGGTGGAAATGTGTTGTCTGGCTATAGGAATGTCATTTCTGCCCATATGTGAATGATGCTAACCACCATGTTCATCTAAGACTCTTAGAAAGGAAAGGAAAATAATATTACTATCCATGTATTGACAATTCTCACATTCACAGAGCTGCAAATGTGACTTATTGCTATTATAAAAAAACAGGAGCTGTCACACACTCGAACTGGTACACAAAACACCCCAAATATGAATCCACATCCCCAAAATCTGGCCGAACTGCACAATTCTTTGATGCAAGAGTGGCTGAACAGTGATATTGCCTAGACCCAGAAACGTATCCAGTCCATAAACGATCAAATGAATCACAGCTGTTTTCCATGCTTGTGGCGGTATTAAATGTCATTAGGTATGTTTCAGTCACAGGTGACTAATTATTTATTATTTATCTGCACATTATGACTGAACCCCCAGACATTCTACTTGTTTATACTCTTTAGTCACACTGCACTGATTAAACTGATTTTTTGAAAGTCCAAATCATAACTTTTGGAAATGTAAAATGTGTCTAATTACATTTTACTTAACATGACAGTACACACAACTGCTGTCCAGATGGATGATCTACTGGATGTTTATCACTGTTATTATGTCTAGGCTAGACACTGAGAACTTTGATCATCTGGACATTATTTATGGCCTTGTTTTTATACCACATCTGTCTTCAGATCTCACACATACTGCATCATTAGCGAACTTCCTCATCATTCAGGGATGTCACCATCAATTACTATCAGATCCATGAAAAGCTGCCTCATGATCAAAACTTTGAATGGGTTGAACAAGACCGTTTTTAGCCTAAGAGATTTTTTGGCACAGAAATCAGAGAAACAAACAAACAATGACAAAAAACTTCCTAATGAGGCAGAGCTACACAAATGGCTGTCAGGTGACTGTTTTACATTCATACCTCATTAGAGAGATTAAGTAAATATTTATATATTTATTTATCTAAAATGATTTTTCACACCACTAAAGATCCTGAATAAGAAAAACTTCAATCCGTATGTCTATTACAGATAAGCATTTATTATCAACCCAGATCTGAACTTTACATCAAATAAAAAGACAGCTGGCTGTTTGGCCACAGCACAGATCCACTAAAAATGCTACTTTTGAAACAAGTATGGCCCTTCTGAGATCCATTAACCACCATGCTTTGCTATCTAATCCATATGAGAAAAACACAAACAAATGCTGAAGGCTGAACCTCTTTGGATGTTTACTATTACAGACTCTGGCATAGTCGGTGATTCAGAATGCAGGCATAAGCAGAGCCAAACTCTGACAGACAGAAAGTGACAGCCACCTGTATGCAGGGTGGGGTGGGTGTGAGGGGGTTGACTATAAAAGTGTGCAGCATCTTTAGAAAGTAATCTCTCAGAGTAGTGGTAGCGAGACTAACTGAATGAGGCACGTATAGATGGCTGCCAAATTGTAGGAGAACCTGAAGGAGATCTATTGTCGCTTGAATTCTGTAAGAGAAATGTATTTTCATGAGTTTGGTCTTTTTGTCCCCTTGGAGCTAAGAATCACTGTCAGTCATTTCTAAGATATCCCACTGATCGATCTTATTCAAATGACATTGCTCCCATTTACAGGGCTTGTAAGTAATGTGTAGGAAAAGTATGTAAATTACATGCTCTTGCTTTCACCAGATCATAATCCAGTTGAATACCCATGCGATTCTGGATCTACCTGTAAATAGTATTGCTTACGAGATTAGTCATTCTTTTACTTAGGTAAAAAACATACATCTGCCACCTCCATTGTTTTTACAACCAGCCAATGAACATCCATTCACTTTGAGTGAATGAGGTCAAATCTGTCTTTTGTTATAATTTAAAAAGCTGGTTAAATTAGATTCAGTGGGTGTGGTTTTGCTGCCATAAATATTATTTATGGTTTAAAATGTATTATCTTGATTATTTTGCATTAACTACATACATAATAGGAACAGTCTGTTTTGTGCATGGACCCATTTAGGTTTTGCAATTGTCTTTTCTTTCTATACTTAGAGGTGCCGAGCAATTAACCTTAGGCGGTTTAAAAATGGATCCTGCATGGACTGTTCTTTAAATTGGCAGGTGGATTCCTTCCCTCTTGGTTGTGTGCAGCCAGCAAGATATGTTTATGTTTATGTTTATCTTTCATCATGTATGTCTATATTTGGCTCTATAATTAGGGGAAACTTCAAAATGTATTATCTCATAATGAAATATCCCCTAATTTTTGCGAGCAGTGTACATGTGTGCATTATTTTTGGTGTGTACTTTGGGTGCTGTGTAGATTTTGTTCTATTTTGTTTTATACATTTATTTATTACTAATTTAAATGTTATTATTTTGTTATTGATTTAAATTATTTACCTAATTTTGCTATAATTTAATATGCTATTAAGTATTTATTGATCATCTAGGCCACCCATGGAGGATGGGTCCCCTATTGAGTCTTGGTCCTCCCGAGGTTTCTTCCTACCACTTTAAGGGGTTTTTCCTTTCCACTGTCACCCTAGGCTTGCTCAACTTGGGATTGGCCTTTTAAGATAATGTAATATTGTAAAGCTGCTTTGAGACAATACTGTCTCTTTGGCTTTGGCTCTCTTTGGCTTTGTAAAAAAGCGCTATATAAATAAAATTGAATTGAATTGAATCATGACCACTGAAGCAACAAAAGTCAGACAAGGTCTTTACTTAAAACTAGGATTTTACATTCACGTTTTCAGCGTCCATAAACTTTTGCCTATGTATTAAATATATTTTGTTGTGGAACAATGCTTGTTAAACGCCACTGGTTTGGGTACCAGCAGTAAGTGTTTAAAAACTCCAGCAGCACTGCTGTCTAATCCACTTATACCAGTACACCACACTAACAGAACATAACGCGGATCTGTATGCGCAAATGCAGATCTTAAATCAATATTTAGACGCCTTGGTAGACCTACAATACCTTTGGTAAACTACTAGCTGACTTTGTAGCGCTTGTCGAAGATTTTATTAATGATGCTACTTTTTTGCTTATCTTTGCAAGGCTGTTAATGTTGATATTTCCTGGCTGTAAAGTTTAAGCTGTAATAGAATGATGCAACTTTCTGCGTAGCTCTGCAAGAGTCTTATAAAAGTACAGCACGCAAGATGACAGTGTATAACGCGGAGTAGGTTGCGTGCATGCGCAGTTTGAGTCGCTTTAGAGGACGGTTCGGGTAGAGGCAGTGAAGATGGCAGACGTGCTCGCGGATGGGGAGAAGCTGAGTAAAAAGTAGGACTTTTCATACGTGTATCATATTTTAATGCATATATTCAGGCGGTACACCTACAATACGCTTGGTAACATTCTGGCTGACTTAGAAGAGCTCGCGACGCTCTGGCTCCAACCGAATGATGCAACTTTATGATTAGCTTAGCAAGTGTGTTAGCATATGTTGTGTGTTGAATTTACGCACGTGGTCCTGTAGACCAGTTTAAAACATCTGGCAGCGTAGCATACAATCATGAACACGTTTTAGTTTAAATAGCTCTTCGCTATGTGGCTCACGCTATGCTGTGTGACTTGGAGAGCAGTCGTTAGGGTCGTGTACGCTGGATGTTCCACTTGCTTGTTCATAAGGTGTAGCTAACAGTTCCGTAGCAGTCTAAAGTATTGTTGAACGTACTGAGTGTCGTGTCGAGTTGTTGTTAAGTGATTTGCAATGTATCTTGCATTTAGTGATCACTACATGGAGATCCCCAAATGTACCCACACTCCCTGATGGCTTCATTAGATAGACCTCCTTGTTTCTACGCCTGTCGTCTCTTTTACAGTCAATTAAAGACTGTAGTTAAGTGTCTGATCTGTGGTGTTCTCTAGTGGTCAGGACCAGAGTACAGACCAGAGTACAAAGGACTACCAATGTACACTGCTCACAAAAATAAAGGATATTTCATTATGGGATATTTAAATTTTGAATGTATTCATTATTTTCTAAACTGTAGAACCACAAAGAGGAACTGATCAAATGGACAATGTGTGTACAAGCACATAGGTGAGTGAGCTCAGGGTGAGTGAGCCTCATAACTCAAGGACCTAGACCTAGGCTCTGAATAGCACACTCAAAATCAGAAGTCATCTTACATGTAGTAAGCTGCTACTTTGTAGTCAGTTTTAACAGGAGCCACCAGTTTTAAAACAGACAGTTTTTTAAAACAACTTTTGTGACCTTTTATTACTGTAATAAAAAAAGAAGAGGCTGCATTTAAGTGGCACACTCATCTTGTCTGTATTACGAGCTGAGATGGTTAAACGGTTATAAATTTGCAAAAGAAAGGATTGCAGATCTAAGCTGAAATGCAGAACACTTAAGGAAATAATCACAGGGTGTGGGCTTGTTCACTATTATCTTTCATCAAAGCCTATGCTGTTTGCTATATCTAAACTGTGTTATTCAGACCTACTAAAAGTCATCTGCAGTTTATTTCCCATACATTGACTTGTCTGTGGTGGCTCGTCAAAATATCAGCACTGTCAGCTTAGCATTGAGGGATAATATTTTAAAAGCTAAAATGTCATTTCATTTAGAAGAGCTTCACTCAGTGCATTGATTTACTCAGGCCCTCCTTACCCACCTAGCCTGCTTATCATATTGTATAAAAAACAAATTCTGTGGAGAATTTAAATTCTGCTGGTCCAATGACAATGTACTGTTTATGTACACGTTATTACTGTAAGAATGATTTGTGCATCCTTCATTTCTAGTTCTGTTAATTTTTACTATCACTTTATAACTTAATTTCATAACTTTAATTTAGCAGTTAATTAGTTCATTATTCCTTATTGGGAATCCATATTTTTGTTTAATGTAAAAGCTCCGCAAAAACCTATCGCGAAACAGCGAAAGTCCGCAATAGGTTTTTTTCCATTCATATTTTTTGAAAACCTGCGATGCACCGTGAAGGTGAACTGCGAAGTGGCGAGGGACCGCTACATTTCGTGGTTAAGCTTATCACCAGGACCCATATAGAGTAATGAAATTAGGGGTCCAGGTGCTTATAAGGATCCTGACATGTACATTTTCTTGATTCGTTGAATAGGACCTATGCAACATGTTGACCCTGATCAACGCAATCAGGCAACCGGTATGCCGGGCCATTGGCTTGAGGCCACAGAAGTATATTCCTCACTGTCAGCCTTTGCTTACTCAAGGATGCCGCTGGAAAGGTGACAAAAGGTTGGTGGTGTTTGTCTAATATTAAGGGGGGGTGGAAAGCAACCAACCTTTTGTCACCAAAATTTTGAGTGTTGTGCATTAGAAAATTATATGAGCCACCACAGTGATACCTTAGTCAATTTCCAGTGACACTCAATTCCCCTGTGGGTATAGTGAACAGAAAAGGCGCATGAAGGCAGAGAAGAAAGCTGCTGAAAAGGAAGCCAAGGTGAAAGACCAACAAAACAAAGCGGTCGAAGACAAGGCTCAGGGTAATGTCGACGTAATTGATGAGGAATCTCTCGATCCCAGTGTAAGTAATGTAGTTTTGCTTCCTTATTTAAAAAAAAAATCTCTACTGCACTGTGGCACAACGTAATATATCCTGCTGAGTATGGAATGGATCTTTAGTAATGCCCACAGGTTACTGGTCTCCTTCTTCAGCTGTGCCACAGTGTAACAGATGCACCTACTATTAAAAAAATAAATTCTGCCACATAATATAGGATTCATCACCTAACATGCCCAGCTGGTAAAATCTATTGCATAAGACTTGCTGTTTTTTGTTCACGTGTTGTAGCAATACTTCAAGATCCGCACACAGGCCATTGAGGCTCTGAAGGGAACTGCCGAAGATCCCTATCCACACAAATTCCACGTGGACTTATCACTCACTGAGTTCATTGAGAAATACAATCACCTACAGCCGGGGGATCAGTTATCCGATGTCGTCCTTAATGTATCAGGTAGGAGCCTTAACCATTTTGTGAAGTGTCAAGTGGCTTTAACACTGTAAATATCGTTAAACGTGTTTACAAACTCTCAGGTCGTGTTCATGCCAAGAGAGCCTCTGGTGCTAAACTGATCTTCTACGATTTGCGAGGCGAAGGGGTCAAGGTGCAAGTCATGGCGAACTCCAGGTCTGATTTTAAGCTCAACATACATTGCTCACATAAATTAGGCAATATTTCATTATTTGTGTGAGCAGTATATTTCCAATATTTATTGCTTATCGGTACCGCAGTCTATATCTGTAAATCCCCCCCCTCCCCCCAGGAGTTACAAATCGGAGGAGGAGTTTGTTGCCATCAACAATAAATTGCGACGTGGTGACATCATCGGTGTTCAAGGTAATCCTGGGAAGACTAAGAAAGGGGAGCTGAGCATCATTCCCATTGAGATGACCTTGCTGTCACCGTGTCTGCACATGCTTCCTCATCTCCACTTTGGTCTGAAAGACAAGGTCAGTTTCTGCTCATATGTGTATGATTGCAAATGATTGTCAGATAATCATTTGTTTATTTAAATATAGTTAATATAGTTGACAGTTCAGCACACCACCACAGAGGCCCATATTCTGTCCATTGTTTGGCATTTAGCAGACACAATTTAGCTGTGTTTGAAGGGGAGGAGTCCAAACTGGGGTTACATCATTGTATTAAAAAATATGATCAACATTTTGTTTAAGTAACATTATTTACATAAGTCTTGTACATCTTTATGGTAGGAAACACGCTATCGTCAGCGGTACTTGGACCTGATTCTCAACGACTATGTGAGGCAAAAGTTTGTGACCCGTGCCAAGATCATAACGTACATGCGCAACTTTTTGGACCAGCTTGGTTTCCTGGAGGTGAGACTTCAATCATTGAGTTTGTTTTCATGCACGTATAAATCTTATAACTACAGACAAACAGATTTTCTCTGAAAACAGATCCATGCACTTGGACAATAATCAGATTTCCGCTTTGAACCCGCCAATAATCTCAGAGAATGATGTGACATCAAATTTTAGTAAATAAATACTGAAATTCTTCTGCCAACGTGAGTTTTTCTGCCAATTTCAGTCTCCCCCAAAGTATCATACGTTTTGCGGATTAGCGTTTAATTCCAGGGTTGCCAAATCCCATGAGAGAAACAAGCAGCCAGGGCTATGGAAACAAGCCATGAAGAAGTGAAGAAGTCTTCTAATAGGTGGACCTGGCAAAAATGTTTGATATGCGCTCTGAGAAATGCAGCACTCTGAACTTTTATTCCTAGGCCTCAATCCGATCTGGGAAATTGGAGTTGGCTGTTTACACAACCATTTGAATAATTAAATGGCTGCAGAAATCTGATCTGAACCTGCCATGATTTGAATGTTGAAACAGTCACTGACTCTGTGAATTTGTGTTGCAGATTGAGACCCCAATGATGAACCTGATTCCTGGAGGAGCAGTTGCTAGACCTTTTATCACCTATCACAATGAACTGGATATGAACCTGTACATGAGGATCGCTCCTGAGCTTTATCACAAGGTACACTCGTGTATGCTCTTTTTTTGGCAATACACTGACCACTATCTTAAGCCTAAAGTGTCAGAATAGCAGAACTACTTGAATGGTACTCATGATCAGTACTTTTTTTAGATGCTGGTGGTTGGCGGTTTTGACCGTGTGTATGAGATTGGTCGTCAGTTCCGAAATGAGGGCATCGACCTTACCCACAATCCGGAATTTACCACGTGTGAGTTTTACATGGCCTACGCCGACTACCATGACCTGATGGAGATCACAGAGAGGCTTCTTTCAGGTTTGCACGTCTTATTGAATCGACCCCACAGGTGATCATATCATACATGTGTCTAGATTAACTGGCAACCTTGTGGAGATTTGTGCGCAAATATGTCAGCAGCTTGAGTGTTGCAACAGGGTGGCACAGTTTTAAAAACACTAGCATCTCAATATATATATATATATAGGCTTCTGAATTACTACCATTTTTTTTCTCCATCTCTTGTAGGAATGGTGAAGCATATAACAGGAGGCTACAAGTTAACCTATCACCCTGATGGACCAGAGGGCCAAGCTTATGAAATTGACTTCACTCCTCCGTTCAAGAGAATAAGCATGACTCATGATCTGGAAAAGATGATGGGAGTGAAATTCCCAGCCCCTGACACCTACGATTCTGATGGTACAACTGCCATTTTATTAGATACACCTGTTCAAATGCACCTTAACATAAATATCTAATAAGCCAATCCCATGACAGACACTTGATGCATTTAGGTATGTAGACATTTTCAAGACAACTTGCTGAAATTCAACTAAGCATCACAATGGGGAAGAAAGCTGATGACTTACTTTGGGTGGCATGTTTGTGTCTGCATTATGGGCTGGACAATCAGAAGCTGCTAAGTTTCTTGAATTTTCATTCACAACCATCTCTGTAGAGTTTACAGAGAATGGTTTTAAGAAGGGAAAATATCTAGTGAGCAGCTGAAAATGATTGTTGTCCAGAGATCAGAAGAGAACGTGGTCCAAATATTCGAGTACATAAATGGCATGTCCATTGTTTCTTATAGGAAAATTTGCACCAGACATTTAGCAGACACTTACCACAGTGACTTAGTTGATTATTGTGTAATATTATAGTCCAAGCAGTTAATCATCACCTTGCAAATCATCCTAAATATGGCATTAAATATGAGAATGACTGATAACTAGGGCAAGTTTCTTTTACTTATTGTATTGGTTTTATATTTGCAGAAAGTCGCAAATTTTTCGACGACTTGTGTACCCAGAAGGGTGTGGAATGCCCACATCCCAGAACAACTGCTCGACTCCTAGATAAGGTACTGTTCTGCCAGAGAGCTGTGTCATTTAATTTGTAGGAATTGCAGAAATTAATTAGAGACCCACCGATTATTCGCTGAAAGAGAGCTGGTTTGTAGATGGCATTATTGTTGTCACAATTATGGCTGTGCAAATAAAAAATCTGTACAGCAATATATGTTAATATTTAGTTGATATACCACAGTATAGCGTGTTTTTAGTTTATTTTTTTTTTTGTTTTGTTTATCCTTCTAAAAACACTTCTTGATTTAATTTGTCGGATGAATTATCATTGTGATGTATTAAGATGACTTGGGATTGTACACCATATTTTGCATTTCAGCTGTTTTTACATTGTGGAGTATAGCAATGGATCACAATAAGCACTGTATCGCAATCTATCGTGATATAATCATATCGTAGTCCTTTCCAATACCCACCCTTGGTCACAATACTGGGACTTTCAATACAGTACTTTTAAACATATTGAATTTCCATTCCATTTTTGATACCAACAAGCGAGAGAGATACTATTTACTGTTGTTAATTTATTATTTAATTTATACATTTGATTGTATTTCTCTTCTAACAAGAATAAGATTGACATCTGTACAGCACTGTATACTGTCTTTCCCTTTATATACTACAACGCATATTACCTGTGTGCTTTCACAAAGAAAGCAGACTGATGACCAGTGTCTCAAAATTTGATTTATATTTGTTGATTTTATGTTTTTCTCAGTTTTGGTCAGTTATAAGAATCTATGGATACATTGTTTATGTACGTCAACGGGAATGAGCTGAGTTTTATCCTGGAGTAAACGCTAAAATAATGCAAAAAAGCCATTTCCACCACAGACAGCTTTGGTACATTACATATATGTTAACTCATTAAGAAACATTTCCACATATGTTAACCAAGGAAAATAATGCAAATCCATGGTTGATAAGGAGGTTTTTATAATAATTGCCACATTGTTAGCTACAGCTTGTGACACACTCCTGTTAAGATTAAAAGTAATGCGAGTTTAAAGAAAAAGTAAACTCCACATAGATTAAAACATTTGAATGTATAAACAACCCATATAAAATAGATAGAGAAATGTAGGTTATTGTGTTTTTTTCTGCAACAAAGGCATAGGTCTCCCACTTGTATTAATTTACAGTGCATGCTAGCCTGGACCAATATGGTGGACGCATTTACGTATCACAGCAACGACCTGAAGCAACCAGCTTGTTTGTGTCTTTTGGATTTTAGTCCTTCAGTCCTCTGCTTTGGAGCTAAAGTATATCCACACAGAGGTCCTTATCTCCATATCAGAACGTTCTGTATCAAAATTTATTGGAACAAACTGAGCTTGGGCACCAAAGATTTGAACTTAATAGACAACAGTTGTAAGAAAATATGGAAAGTAATTTAAAAGAGCTGCTCATTTTCGTTAATGTTATTTTGGGAAGCAGTAGATTAGTGTCGGTCTTCCAGAATTATGTCATTAGTTTGGTATTAGACATTAGTTCATGTGATGTTAAAGTTTTGTGTGTGTGTGACACATTTGCTTTACTGTTCCATTGCAGTTGGTGGGGGATTTCCTGGAAGTGCAGTGCATCAACCCCACGTTTATCTGTGACCACCCTCAGATTATGAGTCCTCTAGCAAAATGGTAAGCTCGTGTTCTTGACTAGGCCAGTTCATCAACCACTGTGGTTCCAAATCTCAGAATGTTGCAGGTAAGAGGGTACTAAATGTGTATTTACAGCTTGTTACAAATAGTGGAAAATCATACAAATATCTCCAACAGAAAAAGTCTCTAAACCAAGATAATCAGAAAAGCAAATGAAAAATCAAAGGTTGTTTGATGATGCAAACTCAATGACGGTGATTGAGTAGTAAGTGATATATTCATGGGGTGAACAGAAGCAGGTCAAACTGGACGAGAGTGACTGTTCAATAGGGTGTATGATCACCCCACACTCCCAAAACACACTGACCGTGATGGAGCATGGACAGGATCAGATTGTCCAGCAGTTCTTGTGGGATCCTCTTCATATTCATTTTGAAATCTCCTTTCATTTTTGTGAGCAGTGTAGTTGTAGAGAAATGCAATTCTCACATTGGAATGTGGATGTTCTGTGTTCTGAGCTAATGTGTGCTACTGGTGACTTGATCGTTGCATACATATTTACGTTGTATTGTCCAATGTGTCATCTCAGGCACAGATCCCAGAAAGGGTTAGCTGAGCGCTTTGAGCTTTTTGTCATGAAGAAAGAAATCTGCAATGCCTACACCGAGTTGAACGACCCTGTCAGACAGCGAGAGCTTTTTGAGCAGCAGGCTAAGGTAACAATGTTTTTGGCGGTAATATGATAACTGAAGTGCTCATGAACTGAATAATATTATCTTCATTCAGAGGAAAACGAATGATTAAATTTGCGTTTCCACAGGCCAAAGCAGAAGGTGATGACGAAGCCATGTTCATAGATGAGACTTTCTGCACTGCACTGGAATATGGCCTTCCACCTACTGCTGGCTGGGGCATGGGCATCGACCGCCTTACCATGTTCCTCACAGACTCGAACAACATCAAGGTAAACCAGCTCCACTTCCATTTATACACCACTATTGATTTGTGTTTAACAGGAGTGCAACTACAATCTGCACACAATTTGTGTACAAATTTTTTCTTGTTTTTCTTACCATTTCTTGCAATAGCGCAAAACTGCACATTTTATTTAAATACTTTTTAAACAACACGTACTACTGTCGCTTGCATTTCACATAAATCACAGTAAGAATTCAAACTTAATTGGTTCCAGAAGGCAAATCAAAGTCAGAAACAAATTTCTCCTTACGAAATCAAGTAAATAGGATTCATCTGTTCCTGACCTCCAACTGATTTCTTTTTATTTGTATACAATTATTAATTAAAAGCACAAATAAACCAAATCAGTGTAATACAATAATACAAATCATTTAAGTATATTTAACTGTAAAGTGAAACTATGTAGTCCCTTAGGCGAACGCAGTTTGGTCACGTCTTATTACTGGGACAGCAGCACCGAGACTGAGGGGAGTGTCTGAAAAATCACACCCATGGACTGATATAATATATTAGAGTAATAATAGGTGTAATAATAATAATAGTAGTAATAATACATAAGATACCTATAATAGTGCCCTAGTTCTTCTTGTTCCTCCTTTTTTTTTGTTTTGGTTTCTACTTCCTTCTTTGGGAAGATGTGCCATCCTGCCAGAACTTATTCTCACAACTAACAGAAAAACCTGTGCTTATAGAATTCAGTGCAGTTGATGACAGAAGGACAAATACCTACAGAGACAATAATATGAAAGGTCTCTTTGAATGTAGCTCCCTGAAAAAAATAATCTAAGGAGCAAAAAACGGATATAGAATTTTATCTGTTCCTTTCACTTTGTCTGAAATGAAAACGAAATGTCACATAATGAAATATCCCCTAATTTTTATGAGCAGTGCATTTACATCGTTTGATGTACATTGTGCATCTGTAAAACAGATGTAATTTGCATTAGATTTTTGTTTGATATTAGAATAATTCAATATGATTAGCCTGGGCCACACCCCCCAAATAGGAATACTGGTAACAGAAATATGTAATGATTAAAGGCATGTATAAAACAAATAAATGTACTGTAATAATCAATAAATACATTCAATGATTGACATATAAAGACATGAAATAAAGTGAAATATGTAGTCTCGTGCAGTTTTGTCCACGTTGTGACATTTTTGCATCGCAATTCATCATTACATCGCTAGTGTTTAATTTTAAAAAGCTGACAAGTTGTTTTTTTTTTTATTTAAAAACCTTAAATTTATGTGATGTTGAGGCTGGTTAAATTGCCATGTAAACCATCTGGGTTCATTTATGATGTTTTACAGGAGGTCCTTCTCTTCCCTGCCATGAAGCCTGATGACAATAAGTCTGCCCCTCCAGCAGATGGCACTTCAGTGTAGCACTGTGACTTTTGATGCAGAAAAGACTAAATCAGTAGCGAGACAGAGATGCCATGTCCACTTGGAGGTTTATTCTTTCACTCAGTCCAGGTTACTGTTCAGATTTTTAATTGTATCATGGAGGTTTTTACATCACAGCTAATCAACAGCTAATCAGAATTATAGTCATTTGTTTTTTTTTTTACCCAATGTCTACTGTTGCTTTTGTCTTGTCTGTTCACATCACCTTTTTGTAGCTTGGGGCAGTTAAGACGAACATTGAAACTTAGCCATATTGCTGTACTAATGGTTTCAGTACCAGTTCCTCACTGTTTTTAGTAATCTGCTGACTGATCTCAGTAATAAATCTTCATGTGTGTACCTTAACTGTTTGACGTTATTTAATTGTAGGGGGGGGATGGTGTATGCACTTACACTGCACACTGTCTGTATGTTAAAGGTACTCTGGTACTATGTTCAGAAGCAAATCCATCATAAATGTAATTCATCATAAATCGAGAAATGTAATATATACTGAATATATTATAACACAGTCTGTATTAAAGGTTCAAATCACGGCCATGACTTTGGCTTTTCCTCACAACATTTCTCAGCCTTTATCACTCCTGCCAAAATTACTCCCAGCGCTGAATAGTATTATAGTACATAGTAAACAAACACTTTTTAACAAAATCTATTTAACATCTAAAATCATTTTAATAATGTATTAAAAGTGAAAAACAAACTAATGTGCGACCACAGCTTTTTCTCACTACATTTCCTAGCACTCATCACTCCTGCCACGTGACTCCATAAGTCATGCACTGCCAACTTCCCCATCCGACCATGGTAGAGTACTGCGTATAATACTTTATTGCTTGCCTGGGTGTTTCTGCTGAATGTCTATTTGTTTATTATTGGACTCTCGTCGCAAATCAAAATACAGTAAAACGTGGAGTACCTGTAGTTGTGGAAGGACTTGGGCCTTTTTTATTAAGTAAATTTATAGGACAGGCCTCAGGTTTCAACCACAGTATGTCCAAAATTACAGTATTAAACCATATGATGTTATTTTATTGCACATTACTGAGTGTCAGAAAAGTATATCCAAAAGTATCCAAGCGTCAGTCTCCGGATACTGTGTAGTCAAAAGTTTGTGGACACGCCTTCTATGTATTGAATTCTGCTATTTCAGCAATATTCACTTGCAACACATCCATAATATAAAGCATACAGGATTCTAGAGCAGACAAACAGTGGCAGTAAAATGGGTTCTATTAATACTCCAATAGTTACTATCAAGATCACGTTTATAAGTTCCAAGTCAAACGAGAGCCAAGTCACCAAACCATTTGAATCTAATGTGGCACAACACATGGTGCAGTTCTCTATGCTGAGTATGGGGCTGCCAAGTCACAGATCGCTCACAGTGTTCGCTGTTAACACCTGTCAAATATCAAAAGTGCCATCTTGTGTGCAGTTGGGTACATGTACAGGTACCCGGGGTAGTGTTGCCACCAGGATGCACAATGGGAAGAAGACAAGCCGGTAGGAGTGTGATACTTTGAGTAACAATCTGTTGAGGGAAACCCTAGGTCTAGGCATTTACGTTGATAAGGAACAGGATGTGCCCCACAGAATTAAGGGCGGAGAGGGGTACAAAGTCAGTTTTATCCTGGATTGCTGAGCAGAACTAAAGTACTTTTGTACTAAATTTCCCAGAATGCTTCAGCATCTTTCTAAAAGCTTGAAAAATGTACTTTTGTGAAGGTACTGGGGCATGATGGGAAATGCCTGGTGTGACATGTAGTGGCCTGTCCTGTAGATTTGTTTTCATAAACTGTTTACCCCCGTAATTTAGCGGCTTTAATGGCTTAAATGATCGCTAATCCTACTGAATTGTACGTGACATTCTTGTGTTTATGGACTTTTGGGGTTGGCTTTGCCTCAGCATGGCCTATCTTCACCTTGCTATGGGAACATAATCACGCACACTGCGGCTCTATGTAGTAATGTTAATCATTAACAACAATGAATATCAACCTTTATAAGTTACCAACTATGTAAACTTTACCTGCACGTGTGCACTGGTAGAGCGAGAGAGAGAGAGAGCACGCGCGTAGTCGGGAGCGCGCACGCCGCGCGCGAGTCGCATCAGCTGTTTGGCCGAGCAGAAGCTCAACTGCAAAAGATGGCGATGTACGTGGCGCTCCGGCGCTTGTCATCGAATTTCTCGATCGATTTGGCAGCTTTTTCGAAAAAAGCACACTTTCCACAGGGCCGTACATTGCAGAGGACCAATGTTTTAAGGACATTCAGCACGACCTCTTGGCTGGCCGAAGGTAAAATAATAAGAAAAGTTGTGACTCGAACTCACTAGTATTGCAGGTGTTACAGTGTGACTTTGTAAGTTTGGCTACTATTAGGCTGAACTGCTTATTGTTTTGCACTAAACGTGAGTTTAATTCCGTACTAAGCCATCGAACATATTTGTTCCCTAAAGGCCGTATTTCATACCTAATTATGATTATACAGTTGTATTAACTAAGTTACCTGTAAACATGAACAGGGATTTTAGCATATGGCTCACGATACTCGATACAATTGTTTCCTGACATGGAGTTACGACCTCGGGTTGTCAGTTAAATTTGATCAAATTCCCGAGATTTCAGCTCAAAAGGCGCCTGTCAGTGATCTAATGTCTGCTGTATTTTGGTCAAAGCATAGACAAAATCACTGGACCGTGTTGTAGATTTCTTCGAGTGGGGCAATACTTTAATTCGATTCTTTTCACAGGTGTTTAGAGCGTACGATAAGGATTTTTAACTAAACTCAAGTGGAAATGACATTTGTGAAACACACACTATAACACAGGTGCGTGAGTTCGCTTTATGGACTGAGGTCTTAAGAATTAATCTAGGAAATAATATAATGTCTTATATAACAAAGTCCCCTAGATGCAAACCTTCAACTGACGTTTGCATATGCACTCCTGGGACAAAAACGAGTCACACCTAACATTGCACAATACACACACCGGCCACTTTATTAGATATACCTTGGTAGTACCATCGATACAAGGCGGGGTGGATCCATGATTTTAAACTGTTTACGCCTGATTCTGACCATCTGAATGCCGCAGTAGAAATCGAGTGTCATCAGATCAGGCAGTGTTTTGCCAGTCTTCTGGACTTTTGCTGCTGTAGCCCATCTGCTTCAAACTTAGGTGTTTTTGTGCTGCATTGTGCGCTGAGATTTTTCTTGAGTTACTGTTTCCTTTCTATCCGCTCGACCTGACCGAGTCTGACCTGAGCTCTGACATCAACATGGCATTTTCCCCCAGAGAACTGCTCCTTACTGGATTTTTCTGGCACGATGGTTCAGTGGGTAGCACCGCAGCCTCATAGCAAGAAGGTCCTGAGTTCAATCCCAGGCTGGAGCGTCCTGGATACTATCTGTATGGTATGCATGTCCTGTGTGTGTGTGTGTGTGTGTGTGTGTGTGTGTGTGTGTGTGTGTGTGTGTGTGTGTGTGTGTGTGTGTGT
>JAUZST010071050.1:0-21799 GCA_034779995.1 Parotocinclus haroldoi
TATATAAAACAGCAAAAAATGCTTATAATTTTATATATATATATAAAACCAGCAAAGCTATTAAACTTTCACTTTTAACCACAATGTTAGAAAAACACATTTGTGTGTTTATTTTGTATTGCTATGAAGAATAAATATTCCGTACAAAGAATTGATTTTAGTTTATTTTGGCAAAAACACACACAGACTCACACACACACACACACACACACACACACACACACACACACACACACACACACACAAGGGCGCGTCAGAGCCCCGTTACAGGGGGGCATTCGCCACTAAAATCACATTAGTGAGTAAAGAGTTAATATTATCCTGGATTTGTGAGCAGAACTACAGAACAAACCTTGAGACTTTATTCCAGGCACTGCATATCCCATAATAAGCTATGATATTATGATTCGACCTTGTGCTAAAATAAAAAAAAACAATATATATATATATATATATATACATTAAAATGGAAAAAATCTGGTAATTTTCACATGGACGTAAATATTCAGACCCTTCCGCCATGGTGATTCGGTCCTGAGTTCCTTCCATTTTTCTTGACCCCCTTTGAGATGTTTCTACACCCTGATTGGATCAACCTGTGGTAAATCCCCCCCCTCCCAAATAATATCAGGTCTCGCAGCCAGCAATGCAGATCAGGGAAAAAAAACAAGCCATGAGGAGGAAAGAAGCGCCTGTAGAGCTCAGAGACGGGATTGTGTGGAGGAACAGGTCAGGCTACAAAAACATCCGCTGCACCGAAAGTTCCCAAGAGCGCGTTCTTAAATGGAAGACGCTTGGGGCAACCGGGATTCCTCCCAGATCTGGCCACCCCGCCAACCGAGGCGGACCAAGAGAGCTGAACGAAACCCGCCATCAGGAGATCTTCTCCAAACCTGCGTAGTCCAGCGTATGGGGGACGACGTCCTTCTGCTTCTTGAAACTCATCCAAGAGGGTGACCACGTGTGAAGAACATACCAAACCCCGGCCGGTCTGTATCGGACGTTGTGGAGTGTGTGTTGCGGAGCAGTGCCATACCCTTGTCATCGGAGCTGAGTTCACTTGGGGTTAGCTTACGGAATCAGTTTATAAGGTGATTACAGTCAGCGTCTAATCACACCGAAGTCAGATATGACATGAAGCCACGGTGACCGTGTTCACTGCCAAGTCTGAACCGATTGACGGCCCTTGGGAACAACGCACTGTTCATCTTCGTCTCCGCGATTACAGGCTGGGATTTCTGCGAAAGGCAACGCTCGTTTGTAACCGCTTGTTTAAAACAGGGATCAAAACAAGGATCAGATTTGGAAAATACACTTAACTAAGGAGTACTACTTACAATAGGACAGGTCCACACACTCCCAAACAGCATTTTCAGAACAGTCTCTGTGCTCGAACCAGATATGAAACCGTTTTAAAGCCGTCGATTACACACAAGCTGACTGGCAAGCTTTCATAATTAGAATCGCAAGAGCATATTTTTTTCATGGGGGACGTCATAATCATAATAAAGCCAAGGTTGCTTTAAAAGAGGATGACAAATGAGCGAATCACTGAGCAGCGAAGAAGAAGGTTATGAGTTACAGTGAGTTAAAAAGACGGTGTTAGGGAGACCCAAAGTTTGGGAGCGGTTTTAGCACCCGCGGAAATGCCACCCAGTGTCGAGAGTCTTGGGCATGGGGCGGCATGAAGTCCAGTGCTGGGAGATCTGAGGCGGCGTGAACGGTTGAGCTTGCTTAGGTCCGAATCAGAATCCTTTTATGGCATACTAAACAGAGCAGGGGTGAGACTGGCCCATGGATTCGGTGCTAAAAAAAAATATAGGAAATGAAGAAAGGGCTTTGAAAGTTTCCTAAGCAATGGAGCACTCGAGGGAGTGTGTTATAACATCACGGCTGTGATTTGGCTGTGATTTGGCCGTAGATCATCATGACGTGATGTTATTCGCGATAACACACTCCCTCCAGTGCTCTGTTGCTTTTATACGACAGTTTTTTTTTGTTTTGTTTTTTTTTTACGAAACAAATGAAGAAAATAAATCAAACAACATCAAGGAATTCATAATGAATATTCTTTAATGAGGACGGAGCCTTCCGCCAAAAAGTAGTTCCACAACAACAGTGCCATGGCCTGACTTAAGGGCTGCAATACGGCGTATAGTTTATACAGGCTAACACCGCGAACGCTAACTTTAAATCAAAACTGGGATTGGGCGAAGATTAAGCGGAAGAAAAATACAAAACCTTTGAGTTTGGACATGTTTAATGTTAATTTATGTGGTGATTGTTAAATAAGGACATGTTAAACGTGCCCAAACTCAAAGGTAGAGCTCGCTAGCTCAGTCACCGAGACTTAATGGAATAGACACCGATCCGGACCGTACGCCTATAATAAAACACAGATCCGACAAAATGGTGATAAATTGTTCTGAAAATCGTCATCGTTAAATAAAGGCAAACAAAATGTTCAGCTCACAACAGTTGGGCGGCGCTGGCATTTCTTTGCCCTGTTCTGATCTCAGATCTGTTTCGAAATTCACCAAGACGGGATGGAGCCTTTAGAAACTGTCCCGAGATCAGCCGCGGTCGTTAGATACTTATTGTAACCTGTTTGTCGCAATGTCTTAAATGTGCTTAGGTCTGCAGACAAACGGCTGAATTGATTCTTAGGAAACGGTTATTAAGGTTGCGTTTCAAACCACGCACTGTTCCCTCGATATAAGTAAGTAATAAGTAACAAACCCCCGATAACAGTCGGTAGGGTTAGAGTGTGACACAGCAGCCAACCAGAAATAGTGAAAACACACGAGTAAGGTGGCGATAAAATAAAAATAAAAAAATACGCATCAGATTAATACAAATAAGCTTCTAAGAAATTAGAAACATACAACACGTAACTAGTTTACCATACATTTTCCGTTCATTGTAATACCAAGGTAAGTTGTATGAATACTACAAAGTAAGAGTAAATAGGGACCTTTAATTTAGAAACCACGTAGCTCCGCCTGGTGTTGAAGGTACATCATTTCTACTTTGCGTTTGGTACACATGGTGTTGCTGTGCTGTGTGGTTTTAAACCTCAAGTATAAGCTAATACAGTCATTCCAATGGATTTCTGCGAGGCAAAAACATCCATTATGCAAATTTTAGCCAGAACAGATCAGCACGACGTTGCTAAACTGATCAACTGGGTGAAACATTCAGGTAAATAAACTTGTGTTCAACTTTAGGATAAATGAGTGAAGCAAACGTGATCACTGCGACAAATTATTGTATTTTTGCAGTCCAAATGGAAATATCTATAGTAAAATATGTGCCACTTAGGAAAAAAAAAACATACTATGTCGCAATGCTTGTTGGGAAAGCAGACGTTTTTTTTTTTTTGTTTTGGTTTTTTTTTTGTTTTTTTTTTTTCAACTTTTTTGGTCTACACGAAGTACAGAACGTGTGATATAAACTATTTTAAGACTTTATTGTATTGCACTTACAAACGTAAATTCATCTGACTGTTATATTACGCTTTATTGAACGTGTAGTATGTTGCCCACTAGGCAGCGCTGTAAACATAAGACAAAAAAGGAGGAACACTTTTTCTTAGAGATGAGGTTTGGTCCAGCACTAAGATGGAGGGTATGTCAATCAAATGTCTGGAGCTGAAACAAAATGTACAGCTCACAATAATTAAGGGATACTTCAAAATGAAAAATCCCCCAAATCTTTGTGAGCAGTGTAGAGCTTTCTAAGCCATTTCAGAAAATAACTGTGTATATAAGGACATATTAAACATGTCCAAACTCAAAGATAAGTGTTGTTTTGTATACAATAGGTAAGCAGGTGAAAATTATTTTTTTTAGATGAAAATATCTATGGAACCATTTTCCGGTACAATTTATTTGCTTTTAAACTACCAAGCTATGTCTTAGAGGCATAAAATACTCCTCTTTTGCAAAATGACAAGATTTGTCCTTATGGTGAACATTTGCTGCTGTGATGTTTTAAATCCGTTTGATTTTATTATCAAATCTGTTACGTTCTCATAAATTGATGAAAAATTAAAATTGTAAATGTGTTTTGTGATCTCTGCTCTCAGATCAAAGCTAGAAAGTTCCTCATCCTCCATTTAGACACTTGCTATTTTTTATCATTCCTTGTCTTTGATGAAACAGCCATACCTTAACACAGAACTAATAGTGCTGCTAGCTGCTTACTTATCTGCTTAAGCCTGGACAGAGTCACGGGAGTCGTAGAGTTGGTGCAGCAAGAACAACTCTAGACAAGCTGCCAATGCATCGTGTAACAGATGCTAGGGCCACTTTAGTGTATTCAGTTAACCTAAGCATTTCTTTGGGCTGTGGAAGGAAACTGAAGCACCCAGAGTAAACCCATATTGACAACATGGAACACTAATAGCCTATAGAAATATGTTTATTATAAAAAGTACTATTTTGCATGAAAATATATAGTTCTACACACTACTTGTTGTGTTCACCAGAGAAACTGCGATTAAATGTTTTCATGCAGCAAATAAAATATGATGAAAATAGTTTCAATCAATTGTTAAAAGTAATGCATTGTGTAGTGCTTTATAATAAGAAATATTTCTTTGGGGGCACATATGAGCAAGCAAAAAAAAGTAGTGGTTAGTCCCCTAACATGTTTTATTCTTCTTAGAGAAGAACTGGATATTTATTTTGTTTCAGATGATATTGACAACTTCTTAGTTGAGAATGAGAGAGTCATTCTTGGAAGTATTGCAGATGACCTTAGGGATTGTCTTCCTTTGGATGCTATGTTTCCTTCAGAGGCCATGGCTATTCAAAAGGTTTGTATATTTATTTATTGGTTATCACTGTCAGCGATTTATTGTTATGCTGAAAGCGTCATGGCCATGGCCCTTTTCTAATGTTCAGTCACCTTGTAGACGCAGCAGAACCCTAAGCCAACCGTGCATGTGGATGCCTTTTTGTATGATGAGGAAACTGTGGATTCTCTCTGTGAAGAGGGCAAAATGAGCCGCAACTTCTGCCTCAGTTGTGGATCACAAAAGACAGCTCCAATTGGTAAATAAATTTACATAATTTAGAAGACCCCCAAATCCACTGTACACCAGACACCTTAACTGATACAGTCTCACAAATCACAACCCAGGCCACTGTGAGTTCTCTTGTTTCAAGTCCCAACAGAGGGAACTTGAAAGTGTTCGAACAACCCCAGATCATAAAGTGCTTTACATCTACTTTTTCAATTGCAGACAGCATGACTTCAGGATATTTCATGTTCTTTCTGGTCAAAATAATTTAATTTGTTAATAAACATCTAAATCCTGGCATTTCACGCCTGCCACATATTCTGAAAAAGTTGGACAGGGGCAATTTAGAGCTAGTAATGATGTTTAGAAACTAAATAATGATGCAATTTAAAACAGATTTGTAACCAGGATGCTCAAAAGCAGCATCCATGAAAGGCTTTGATGAGCAATGAAGGCCAGAGGATCTCCAATATGTCAACAGATGTATAAGAAAATCATTGAAATGTTTAAAAACATTGTTCTGGTTAAACAGCTGTGTATCATTGCATGTACATATACAATTCATGATTGCAATATTCATGCTGATATAACCACATATGTAAGGGATTACTTTGACAAACCTTTATCAAGCACTTGAATATGGATTTACACTCACAAATTCCACTTGATATGATAATGTGTGGAAAACAAGCCTCATGTTAACCATATCCAGAAACAATGTCAACTTCTCTGGGGTCAGAGGCATGGACGGACTATCACACAATCATGGAAACATGTATTGTGGTCAGTTGAATCAGAATTCCAGGCCTTCCAGACCTTTGGCAATGGTCGTTTACATTTTGTGATGTCATCATAATGCAGGGAAGTACACTGTGACTTTAGACCAACATAAGCTGCCTTCAAGACTCCATCTTGTCCATTTTCATCCATTATAAAACAAGCCAAACAAGTTTGATATCACTAACCCAAAATGCAGTGTAAAAAGCCATAATTAGCCAATCTTCCAATCTTTGTGAAACATGGCTTTTAAACATTTCTCACATATTTGATTACACTCTAGAGATAATCTGCCTACCTGTTTAAAATCACATCTTTATTTAGATTATTAAACTTCATTATTAGCCCTACATCTCCTCAGTCCCAACTGTTTTTGCCACATGTCGCATGCCTGAAGTGAAAGGATAGGACGGAGAAAAGGATGTTTATTAATAAACAAAATTAAGTTGACCAGACAAAACATGAAATATATTGGGTTGTCTCCCAGGTTCTTTTATTAGCATTTTCCTTACTGTGCCAAAATTTTCTGGTTTGAACTTGAACACTGGACCCTCTAGACAATTACCTAGTATCTTATCTTAAAGCAAATTTTAATGTTCTACAGACTTCATCTCACATTCCTTCTCAATCCCGGAGCTCCAGTACTTGTTTCAGCATGTCCTCCCAGACCTGAGAGGAAAGTTGGTGGTGGATGTGGGTTCCCGGCTTGGTGCAGTGCTCTATGGGGTAAAGTCTTTCTGGATTGCATTTCTTGTTTATTTTTTTTGTCTGTGTTTTATATAAATGATCCTTTTTAGTAGGGCTACCTCTACAGTGCAGCAACCCAACTCGTTGGCGTGGAAATAAGCGAAGAGTTTGTCAAGCTTCAGAAGATGGTTGTGGAGAAGTATGGCTTTAGTGACAGACTGCAGGTACAGTACTGTTATGTTCTAGGGTTAGGCTTATGTCAGAGTTGGTGCTACACTTCATATGCCCTGCTGTCTGTTTGTGTGCTTTTTCAACAGGTGATTCATGCCGATATTCGTTCTCAGGCTGCTTTAGTACAAAATTCAGATGTGCTAATCATGAACAATGTGTTTGAATATTTCATGGCGCTCAAAGACCAAATAAGGTAAGTCACACTGTGAATAAAGCTCTGGGTGATACTGAAATAATATTCTAAATTGCCATATCTCACCACAATGACCACTGTTGTTTAAAAATATGTGGCAAATATTTTTTTGATGTCCTAGAGCTGCATGAAAAAGTACACTGGTTTACTAGACATTATGTCAGCTGAATTTCTGGCATTTGTTTAAATGCACAATTACAATGGATGATATTTTATGTCACAGAGACCACGGGCCAACAAAGTGATCAAGTGTAATAAGATCTGGATTTCTAAACTAAGGTTGTTAATTGCCGCTGTTTGACCCAGACCGTTCTCCATCATTTGCTCAGCTCGTTTGCAATAAGTATACCAGACCCAGCAGTGGGTACCACCACCCAATTGGTACCTGATCTGTGGTGGTCCTGTGGATGTCCTGACCATTGAAGAACAGTGTAAAATCTTTATATAACCAAGTATATAGAGAAAGTTTGGAACTGTGTGTTAAGCTGTGCTGCTAAAATGGAAATTTAATGTTTTGGCTGATCAATATCTTTCAGCAGTAGAAATCTTTCACAGTTTTTTGCTTGCATTGTGTGTGTACAACATAAGCAGATTATATGAAATTGCGTCTGCTTTGGGAGAATCCCTATATAGACCTCTGTGTATTGATCTTGTCCTTACTGGGAGTTAGTTAGGAGGAGCTTTGTTAGGCTAGTTGGCAAGGGCCAGCTGCTAGAAATGACAGTTCCTGAGTTCAAATCCCAGATACATGAATCGATCATATGGTATATAAGTGAACCTCTGTAAATGTACTGTCCGTCAGAATAGGATATAGTTACTGTGAAATGTTTTAATGCATAATATTGTTTTTGGTCATGTATTATCTACCTAAAGTGTCTTGTTTTTTGTTGTTTTTTTTGCAGTGCCTGGCAATTTATTAGTGAAAATTTTCAAAAGAAGGGTGCATTGTTCGTAACTGTACCAAGCATTCAAGAGGCGCTTATGCCACTCCAAGGAACAAATGTAAGCAATACAAACATTTGTGTTAGCAGTTTGTAAAGACAATTTTCTTAATTCTAGGACATTTTGCTATGTTTTGGATACAAATGCTTTGGTTATTGTAAATGTTCAGCTAACAAAAAAAGGGTGAAAACTCAGAAAACAAAATCCTTTTAAGATATAACAATTAGAAAGTTGTCCCATGCAGGTTTAGAATTTGACAGAATGTGTAAAGTTTGATTCAGAGTGGTTAAGCACAGTTGTGTCAAGTGGTGAATTTAAGATGTGACTATCCTACAACACTTTGGAGTCCAGGATGATATTAAAGAAAGGATTATTGCCCACAGCAAAGTTTTTTTTTTAGTATCAGTACTATCAGGCATAATTTTTCATTTTGTTTAGTTTCTTGTTAATTTTCTGTTTATTGTTAAGATAATTGAAACATTTATGTTTAGTCACAAACTCAAAGTCAGGACACTAAACCCAATTACTAATCATTTTTACAATTTTACAGTATAATATTTATGATCTTGGGATTTAACCTAATTTGAAAACTCTGAACAAGTTATTAGCCAGCATCTTTCATCCCCTGCCTAATTTACACCTATAGTGCATACCTATAGACCATATTTTGTAGCCCTATAAGCAAAACCTTGGTTCTTGTAGAAAATATATTGCTGCCAGTCATTGATCCATCTAATCTATTGTGATTATAAAAATCATATTTAACATATATTTATCCCATAAGAACTAAGTCACTTTGGACACTCATGGGTTTCTTTTTTAAAAGAACATTTTGATGGTTGCCTATTATTGTATCCTGTCTGACACCTGACACTTTCTCTTCTCTTTTTCAGGGAGAATCTTTATTTGGACACTGGTTGGAGGAAGTACCCCTTGATTATAGTGCTTACCCTCAAAATGACACAGACCCAGATTCCCTCAGACAAATTCATCTCTACAGTGTACTTTGACAAATTCAGAAATTGCATTCATAATATTTCATTGGGTATATTGACCATTAAATATGCGGTCTGTGTTCTATTTTTAGTGTTACAGTGTGACATTGAAACACGTTATGATGAACACACAATCATGTCTGCAAATCAACCAACCATTAACTGGAAACCCATTTTCAGTTTTTAATCTATTACATTCTTTAAAACTAATGTATTTATACATTCTGACGTTTGGTACAATATAAGACTGTTCCCCCTAAAACATGCTGTATAATGTAGTCTTTCTTCTTCTGCCTATTTATAATGCCAAGACCAGTGCATATCCAACAAATGTGAATAAAATGTCGCCATTCCGTTCTCACTGTTTAGAGTTTCATTTTTCATTTATTTGCTAAAAATAATTATATTATGACATCATGTTCTCCTATAAATGCTTAGTATGATTTAGGTCAAGTGATAGTCCTTGACATTGGTCCTAGATCTTCTATGATTTTCTAGCAGTTGTTGATACCGCTGCAGGATGAATCATTTTCCACCAAGATTCATCGCGCATTTTCTCTTGTATCTGGTCCATCCTGTATATTCCGAGTTATTTTGTATTGTTTTCTCTATTCTTTTTTTTTCACAGACTAATTACACTAGTCCACTGCCAAATTGTTTCATACTGAAAATTCATGCTGAAAATTAAAATGACGTTTATATGTTTTAGATGTTTAAATTGGCTCTAATTTTCATGATATCATGAGTTGTTTATTGGTGGGTAGATATTTCTCACAGCTTTTGATACAACTCTAGGCAAAGATTGCATCATTAGTATTGCATTATCTCTGAATTACCAGTAAAAGCTAAATGAGCAATCATAATTAATCTTGCATCACACAACTCTATACAAGTATCAGCTGCCTCTATTAATCACCCATCCTTGCTATCAGAGACCAGTCTCATGTTTGGTCTTGAGGGTGGATACATAAAGTATTGCTGTGTCTTATGTGAATGGGACAGTAGAGCAAGAGGAGAACACCACAAAAATGAGACTGGCTACTCCGTTGTTTACTGCACAAAAAAATAATTTTTCATCCAGCACTTGTTAAACCAAATAAGATACCACCATTGCATATCAAATCAATAATTTTGCTAGCACAAATCTAAAATACAAATAAAATCTGTTCAGTGGTAGATGTTTGGTGCTTGCTGTTCACTAATGGGTAGAGTAGAATGGAGCCGTTATGTTGCGCATAGAAATAGATGAGCTACCCAAATAGTATATGGTCAATGACTCTGATTAAATTTTCAGTTGAACAAATACATTTTGAGTGTACTTAATATAATGTACATTTAGCACATTAGGCAAATGTGAATTTATAATTCGGTAGCACCGTACTCTTTTTACTAATAATTTTCCAGCAAGCAAATAAAAGGTGTCCCCTGATCTCTGATTCAATCAATTATTTGCACTATATAATAAACATATTCTCGTTACTTCTTTTGACATCTCATTTTACATCAAAGAGTAACTAGACCTTCCTCAGTCTTGTCTAGGTCTTGGAGACTTACATCTGTCAAGTCAGAAAGTGTTTAGATGTGACACCTGCTTTTCCGAAGCCAACAAAAAGCCACTGAGAAGCCATATTCCAGGTTGCCTCACACTGAAGCTGAACATTTAGGGACTTTGTTTGAGGACCCAGCAGTGGGAAATCACAACCTTCTGATGCCCAATGTTAAAATGATCAAGGGTTGGGGTCACCAGCATACTCAGCTAAATTGTCAGCCCATGCTGGTGGCCAGTATTTCATTACATAACTAGAAATACATGGCAATTATATTTATTCAACTGGCAGCTTATCCACTTATCCAGAGCGACTTGCAAGCAGTAAAGACCTTGCCAGTGGCAACTTAGCAGAAGTTGGATTTAAACCTTGAAACTCCTTTCTAGAGTCCAGGACTTTAAAACAATCCACACTATGTCAGTATATCTAGTGCTTGTGATCAGCATGCACACTGTCCTAGAGTCCCATACTGGTGACCATCAAACACACTGAACTGTAGAATATGTGTTTTATTATTAAACAAAGTGTTTTGCACAGTGATGCAATTGAAAATGTAAAGCATTACTAAATAAGTACCTAGGTCACTGATACAGCAATTGTTAGCTGTCTCTGATATCTAAAATTACACTTTACGATGAAATAGAATACATGTATGCAGAAATCTGATTTTTTTTTTATTGAATTGTTGTGTCACAACATAACCCATTATATCCCATACATGCCAATAAATCCATAATATTCAGTATATACTTTATAATACATATTTGAGTCATGCCTCCAGGTTTTCACTCATTCCCATTGCACTAACATATTCTCATTTCTGAAAGTTAGTGCTTAAACATACCAAGTCAGATGTCCAATATGTAGCTGTATCATCTGGATCATCTGAACATGGGAAGACCAAAAATCAAAAATCTCAAATTATATTTAATGATAGTAGGTCAATCTGAACTTACTATTCTATTACCAAAACTATTTAGATATTTGTTAATTGTAAAAACTATCCCTAGTGCTATCAATATGGACTGAGTAACAATAATAATAGACCATGTCGAAATGAAATAAAGTTGTCTGACATTGACCAGTGCTTTACAATAATTACATTTGTTAGATTCAGTGTTGAAAAACTAATTTAACGATGTTATTTTTTTTTTGCAACAAATAAATGACAGACATTCGGTAGAAGTCTTCGTTATAAACATAATGTTTGTATATGTCATGTATTCCTGAAAAATAAAGTAAAACAAGCTATACAAAGGCTCAGTCGTGCCCCCATAAAAACGTGATATTTTGTACTTTTACATTTGTTTAATTCCACAACTGGCAATGTGTTGTTATAAAAGTCTGTAGTTGCGGCATCTCCTCTCCTCAGGATTGGCAGTTGACAAATGAATGAACGTAGTTAGAGCCAATAGAGACGCATAACTCTGTGAAGCCCCGCCTACTCTACTCGCTCGTTTCTAGAGCGGATTGAAACTTGTCGTTAACACGCTCAGTCCGCGCGGAGAAGTGGAAGAAGTCCGGAGTTTTCCCGGAGTTATTATCCCTTACAGGATTGCCCTGGTAAGGCTGTCTAGCGGTCGTCAGATTATACTCGACGGTTTGTTTTGTTCTCTATGGTTAAATATCTGTAATTGATAGAGGGGAAGCATATTCACTGAGACACAGCCCGTTTGTGTGTAGGCTGAAAGTCACTCGGTGTGAGACTGGAAGCGTGTCATTAACAAAGGCAGCGTTTCCTCTTCTTATTTCACCTCTTTCAGCGCTTTTATTCTCAACGTTTCCCGCAAACCTTCAGCGTTTTATACAGGACTCCATGCCCTTTCGTATCGCTTGCGAGATTAAAATGTTCATATCTATTTCGCTTTCCCTCTCTTTTTTTGAAACTATAGGTTAGAGACACATTGACCGCCTGCAGCATCAATAGCAGACGCCTACAAAAAGATGCCACTTCTCCATAAAAAGCCGTTTGTCAGGCAAAAACCACCACCTGACCTCAAGCCAGATGAAGAAGTTTTCCTTTGTAAAGTCACTCGTGAAATCTTCAGGACCTACGAGTGAGTTCTGTTACTTCTAACTTCAATGGGACTTGTTGGGATTTTAGCCAAGTTAGCAAGTTAGCTAGCAACGACATCAAACTGTTGTGAAGTCAGACAACAGAGTGACAGTCGGGGACGTGCTGAAGTTTTTGTTTCAGTTCAACAATAAGGAGTTTCCATTGTACTGTTTGGTTTAAGAAACCATTGTAGAGTCCTACAGTCATCTACGACTTGACTTATTTCGATATTGGATGTGTTCCTAAGTGAATCTGAAGTGGCAGGTGTTCGCTAGGAGCTAGGGGTTTTATCCATATCTCACCCTGGCTGGTTGTGTGTTAGCTTACTGTTAAACAACCTCTAACAGGAAGGCCGGTTATGTTTTAGCTGATACCTAACTCTGAAATCTGTCATTCCAAGATTTCAACTTGCATTTGTTGGGATTAAGACTTCCGCTGAGTTTTGACTACTACCAGGATGTTTAGCTAGAAACGTGGTAGCTGCTATTGTTGGAAACAATTAGCTATCTGGCTTTGCTCTTCTTATTAGAGCTTCTCCAGCTTCAGTACTTGACAATATGACAACGGATATCGCGATACCTTCATATCGGCCAAGTCCATTATTACTCACAATCACCTGTTTGGTTGTTTTCTCATGCCAAATGCAAAATTTTTAACATTTACAAATGAAATGTTTTCTGAGTGTCACTGAGCATCTTGGCAAGTTGTTAGGAAAGGTGAAAGCAATAATTGAATGAGAGCCAGAAATTAGCAGCCAAAGAATGGGTTTTAGACAGTGGCCCTTTCACACATGTGTCAGATGCGTTCTTACTATGGGAAATGTTCTGTGTGCTTTAGGTTCAGGAGGTAAGTCATGATGCAAAAACGTATGCTGTTTTGTTTACAGCACATCAAAGATGGTGGACAAGGCATCTGACTCATCCTTGAGGATGACTGTTTTTTTTTGTCAATATTAACACTACATGATGTTGTAGTTTGCTATATGCAATATTTTTGAAAAGGCGGAAGGCATTATACAGCCATGGAGAAAGTTTTGAGAGGGGCACACATTTTGGTTTTCACAAAGTTTGCTGCCTCATAATTTGTTAGAATCTATTGTCAGATGTTTGTATGGTATAATGGAATGCAATTCTAAGGATTCCATTCTGTGTTGTTTTTTGTTTTACTTTTTGTTAACAAATATATCCATTTTAAGCAACTGTTTCATATTACATTACTTAATTCAGTGTTTACCCTTCTTTAAAACCTCTGCAATTTACTTGGCATTCTGGACATCAGCATCTGGGCAAGATTTTGAATGATGGCAACACTTTTTGGCCTTATCAGTGATTTGAGTTGATGCCAGTTTCTGGGTTGTTGTTTGTCCTTCCTCTTTTTAAGGATTGACCACAGGTTCTCAATGTGATTGAGATCTAGGGACCCAAAATTAAATTTTGTTTTATTTTACCATGCCACTTGGTTATAATTGTTGCCTTGTGACATGGTGCTCTTTTACGCTGGAAAAAGCATTGTTCCACTCTGAATTGTTCCTGGATTATTGGGAGAAATTACTCTGGAATAATGTTTTTATACCATTCTTTATTCTTGGAGGTCTTCTTAGACAAACTTTTTAACAAACCCAAACATGAACGGTGTCAGGATACTTCACTGTTAGAAAGACAGAGGGCTCATTCTAGCGCTCCCCTTTTTCTTTTCTGTACTATCATTTTCCCAGATGTCCCAAACAGTCTAAAGTTCATCAGAGTAAATTGCTTCATCTTAGACCTCTGCAGTCCAATCCATATATTTCCTGCAAAATGCAAATCTGTCCTTTGTTTTTCTTAGAGAGAAGTGGCTTATTTGCTGCCCTTCTCTACACCAAGACTCACTGGGTGTTCAGATACAGTCCCACATGCCCTCTGCCATTCCTGAGCAAGCTTTGCACTAGTGATGACTCAGTCTCGTTGGTGCATCTTCTTTAGGAGACGGTCTTCACACTTGCTTGACTTTCTTGGGCACCCTGAAGCCCATGAACCCTGAAACAAGGAGCAGGTTAAAAAGGTACAGGACAGAATATATATTTATCCTAACTATTGTTTGAATGGTTGGGATTCAGGATTTTGTGAATGGAACAGATCTTACAAATGATGGGCCAGGACACTAAAATATATAGGTCTTGTTTTGATAGCATGGCCCAATATCAGAGTTGGAGGTACTGAACACCCTAAATCTGAATACTAATTAAAATATAGGCCATTCAAGGAGGCTGGATTCCTTTTTGAGTCTTGGTCCTCCTAAGGTTTTTTCCTTCTATATTCAGAGAGTTTTTCCTCACTACTGTGATCCTAGGCTTGCTCAATTTGGGATTGGCCTTTTAGGACGATATAATGTTGCAAAGCTGCTTTGAGAAAATGCATCATTGTGAAGACAAGCGAGTTGGTGTGCAGGTGTCTAATATTGAAATACGAAATGTTAATAATGTGCAGAGCATTTTGAGTCCCAAAACTAGAACCGCTATTTCACATTTGATTTGACATTTGAACAATGGGGCATGAAGGCAGATCAGCAAGCAAACCAAGATTGGAAATAACGAGAGCATGTATGTGGATCTGAGCAAGTTTGAAAAGAATACATTCTTCTGATGTAGTACAGAAGAAATCTGCATGATTTGGTGATTAATGTGATGTGCTTAGCAGAATCGAGGTTGCTGCCTGAAAGGATAAAATAAAAACTTGAAATATACTTAGTCTATCTAAACACCATATCCAGAATGAAAACCAATTATAATCCTCCTTGTATTAACCACTTTTGCTGCAGGTTGTGCAATGGTCGAGGTGTGTGCGCGCTTGTGTGCGTGTGCACTAAACACACTGATACTAAAGTCAACCAAAGTCATCGATTCTGGGTTTTTGAACCTGCATGCAGGAATGGTGTAGCTTCATGTCTAAATTGCATGTTCATTGAAACAGATTTTTTGGCACTGCTTTTAAACCTTGTTGCTTCTTTTTGCTTCTGCTTTTGTTTGTAGTTGATTTGAGTTTACTTGTGACTCTGGTGCTGACCTCTGCATGTTCTGTTGATCACTTTTGTCAATTTGATGTATAAACAGCTAGCATTAGACACTGCTCACAAAAATTAGGGATTTTTTTTTGTGAGCAGTGTATTTGTTTGTTGTTCGGGGTTGTGTGGTGGTTGGCGTTGTTTGATATTTTTCCCGCTTCCCCTTTGTCCTTTACCTATGCTTTTTGTGGGATTTTCTGATCTATTGTGGACTGATATGAAAAAAAAAGTACGACCTTGATTTTCATCTAATAGTTCTTCGTTTTTTGACAATGTAGGTTTCTGTGCTGTCTGGAAAAAAATTCATAGTAAAAATAATTGTACATCGTACTCTTATGTTGCCGTACTATTTTGACAAGGTATATAGTATTTTGGGTGGTTCTGGTAATGTTTGTAATTACAGGTCTGTACTATTTCTAGGTTCACCCAAGTACCCATGTTTGGCACCTGTTTTGTAATAGTGATGCTTGTGCTGTAACTGCTCAGCTGCCTCCAAATGATTCAATAGTTTTTTTTTTTTCTGTAAAAAAATGAGAATCCAAAAATATCTTCAGAATTTGACACTAGTTACTTGTAATCTCTTGTAATTGTCTTTGTTTTGATTTGTCCTAAACTTTATCCTGAATCATAATGTTTCCCAGCTTATATGATTGTTGTTAATACTTCCTATGTGTAATGTTGTTCCTACAGTGAATTCTTTGAGAGGACAATCCTCTGTAATAGTCTAGTGTGGAGCTGTGCTGTTACAGGCAAGCCTGGTCTAACGTATCAGGAGGCACTAGAAAGTGAGAAGAAGGCCAAGCTTCACCTGCAGAACTTTCCTACTACTCTACTCCTGCCTATTTTACACCTAACTGCTCTCACCCACCGCTCACGACTTCATGAGATATGCGACGAAGTATACGCTTTTGTTAAAGAGCGCTTCTTTCCAGGGGAGATGGTGGATGTTGTAAGTCGCTCTGGTGCAAGGTACTGTGCAGCTCATTTAATTTTTATTGGTAAAGGTGTTCATTTGCCTTGAGAGATTTTCTTTAACAGAAATTGCGGCGTTGATTAAACCCGTTTTTATTATATTGTGCATATAGAAACTCTGCCTCCTATGAAGTGGTCATACATTTTGTCTTACAACATGAAATCAAAACCCATTAACATTTTTCCACAGCTCTGTTGCGCATTTTGTCTTATGACATAAACCATCAAGTAAAAAAGGGTCAAATGACAACTGTTCTGAAAATTAGTGAGGGTGAAACACAATAACAGTGAATAAAAATGATCAGCTCCTTGAATAATACTACTTGGATACCATTTTGTTTCGATTACAGTGACCAGTCTGTTTGGATATAACGGTTATTTGAGTTAATACTGTTTACCACTGCTGTGCATAGTATGAACTGGACTTGATGATTTTGGTCTATTGCGTGCGTTGTCACTTATGACCAATAGATATTACAAATGTTTAACTCTGTCTGGAAAGGGCAAAACCGACATAGGGGCTTATGGAAATAAAAAAAATAAAACAATAGTAAAGTCGGATATTACCAACTAAATAAGTGATTTTCATGGCAGCTACAGGTATAAAGAATTGCATTAAAATGTATACATACTGTCTGATAGCTTTGTACCCCTTAATTGGGGAACACTTCTGCAATCTTCATAGCAGAAATAAATCCCTGAATATAATAACATGTATGTAAGTGAGTGAGAGCTAGTATTTACTTTTACTTTGTAGAAGTGATGGTCAGTTATTGTTCATACATCGGCTGATAGTGAAGACTGTGTAACAAAATTGTGTGCTGCTGCGCGTGTTTATTACTGTCTAGATGTGTATTATGGCTACAGATCCATACTAAATCTAAATGTTACATTTTTACGTTTTATTTCTGTTAATCAGACATCAGTACCAGATTTTAGAGGTCATCCCTCCCCATTCCAAGGTTCCTGTCAATGGGCATGCCAAACAACACATGGAAGGAGATTCCATTGCTATCAGTGACAGTGATGAAGAACTGACAGTTACTTCACCAAAGACCCCAAAAACAACAAGTCGGTAAGTGTTTCTGCAACATTTTTTCAGGTACTCATAAGTGACAATTGTTTGTTCTAATTATGCTTCTTTGCGATGCCGCAAGTCATTAGACAGTTTTTTTATATTATAAATGGCTCCAGAGAGCCAAGCTTAATTTTTACTCTATCTGTGTAGTTTGCAATTGTACTCAATTAATGTTCCTTCTTTTTCCTACAACGAGGTGCAGTATAAAGTGGTTTGCAAACCGTACCGATGCAAGAGCACATGAGACACAATAACAGAATATGCTAATCCCTTGTCAAGTGTTTTGCTCAGGTTTTTACTATTTGTAGGAAATTTGAATCTTACTATTGTTGTCTTTCTGCTACCTTAGAATTTCCGTTTGAGTGAACGCTTTGGTTAGAATCTTAGCTCGTTTTGTGTCTTCACTGCATGTTTGATTTTGTGAGATACGTTTCCAGCTATTTTATTTCTGCTATTAACTTAAGCACACTTCTTTGTGTGGAATGCCATGAACAAATTACATTTTCATAATTTGGAATAATGTCATTACATCACAGCGAAAGGAAATGGGGGAATATTATAAAACAATGTCATCATTACATGCAAAATAAATAATATTTTAACTCAGTTTATCAACTTGTTTTTAAGACAAAGATTAATTAACTAATCTGTAAAAAAATAAATCAAATTAAAAGCAGCAATGAATGTCCCATTAACAAGAGCAAGCCAATACAATGCAAAGTAGTGTAATTATTGACAAAATAAAAAAAAATATAGAGATAATTCAACATCACACAGCCCTATTATCAGCTTGATTGTTCTGATTGTATGGAATTGCAGTTAATAATGCTGCCATTCAATAATGCTTGTATTATGATAATCAGTTGTTGACTAAAGTTACAACAGGCTGTCAAAGTATTTAAATATTGTTTTCTGAATACATTTTTCTGTTCTGTGTTGTAAAGAAGCAAACTGAAGTCCATCAACCCATCCATGTTTAAGTATAAGGTTCGGCTTGTGAATCCAGAGGGTAGCGAGCCCATGCTTGTGAAATGCGCTCAGATTGTGTGAGTTTACATAAATAAAATGTACTATCATGATATTGATTGGAAGTGCTATGTAAAAGCTTGTACTGTTTGTAAGTACTAATAGTCTCTGAACAATTGTTTTTTTTAATAATATAAATATTTAGTATACGAGTTTGTCAACAGATTTTGTGTCCTGTTAGGAATACTTGATTGTGAGTTATTTTATATTAGTAATTCCACTAATGCCACTCTTGTCTCCCTATTTCAGTCGTAAGAAGAATGTCTTCAGTCGTGACAGACTGAAACTGCTTCTTAAACAACATTGTGAACCAGTGAATGGGACCATAAGACTCAAAGTATGCCCTTTTACCTCCTGGAGTAATGATTTCTCGTGGTTCAAATTTAGAATAAATCTGGTTCAGACGTGTAATGGGATACGTATGCTTTTTCGCATTTAAACGTTTTTATTTTCACTTCCTAGGCATCAACAGTTGCAAAATACAATCTGAGAGAGCAAAGTTTCTCTCACTTCTTCCCTGATGAGCCACCAGTTTTTGTCTTCAGTCCTCCTTCAAAGGGCAGTGGTCGGCCACCCAGTAAGATCTCTTCAGGGCCGGTAGGTGCATCTTGCACATAATTCTACAAGTGCCAGTGAGGATATGTGTAAGGTGTTGTGGTGTTGTTGCTTCAAGATATGCTACACCATAGATGGCCAAACCAGAACACATCCCAAGCCCGTTTAGACCAAACCAACCCAAACCGACACGTGAGACTTGTCAGACTTTTTAAACTATTAAATACATCCTTAAAATACAGCCTATTGAGATGGCTTACTTTGGCGGAAGCATCAAACACACCAAAAGCAATTTTGGACACAGTTTGCTCATTTCTGAACAGCGTTAACATGATGTTACTTATAAGTTTATAAAGTAGTATTTTGCACTGCATCGCTACCGATCTGGTAACTGAAACACCCTGGCAATCCAGTCAGAGAAGTGGCAATGTAATGTGGAAGAAAAGATGACATGTAAAAATATGTTAATATTAGTTTAAGTAGTTTGAGCAATGTTTTTGTCCACTCGTGCTGCTGTATAGTATTGTTTTGACAGCAAAAATTGAGTAAAAATGATTAAAAAAGTCTGCCAGTTGTCAGATGTTCCAAGTGTTCTGATGGAAGTTTGTGTTTCCCTTCAGAGAAGTGTAATGGAGAGTCCTAATATGATGCAGGCTGCTAAAGAAAAGTTAAAACTGATGCAACAGAAAGAAGAAATGATGACAGGGGGTAAACCATGCTATTATATACCCAACTTGATCCTGATTATAAAGGCTCTTTGAATTATAACATGATACAACTGAAGAGAAAAAATGAATCCGTGCATGCTTTTTTTCTCACTTGCTCAGTACATGAAAGAGCGAAGTTGAAGAAAGAAAGAGATGATTTGATAGAAGCAAAAAAGAAGGAGAAAGAGGATAGAGAAAAAAAAAGAGAGGAGATCAAGAAAATGTTTGAGGAGGAGAAACGGAAAAGGAAAGAAGAAAAGGAACGAATGAAGGTGGAAAAAGAGAGAGTAAGTTGAATTCAAACACCTACAGTTTTTCCGTATATTTATTATTTATCATGCAGTTAGCTCCAGAACTAGTGGTACCCTTTATAAAAATGGGTAAATATTACACTTAAAAATAGGAGAGTAAAATAATGACTAAACAAGACCAGTTTATATTAGAAGATTTAGATAACTTTTTTCTGCTTTAGTTCAGGTGGCTGGGTGCATTACATATTTTTATCCTTGATGATCTCAAATGCTACCATCCTGCACTAATTTTCAGCTGTGATCCTTGGATAAAATGTTGCCTCAATCACTATGCTCTTTCAGGTTTCATGTATTCTTGTGTTCAGGGACAATACAAAGCGGATTCCAAAAAGGTTGAGACACTAAACAAATTGTGAATAAAAAACTGAATGCAATGATGTGGAGATGGCAAATGTCAATATTTTATTTGTAATAGAACATCGATGACAGTTTAATCTGAGTAAATATAACATTTTAAAGGAAAATTATGTTGCTTCAAAAAGCTTCATAAAGAGGAAGGTGCAACAAAGGCCCAAGATGATTTACCAGTTAGAGGCCTGTATTAGACATGAATGGGAGAGCATTTCTACTGAAAACTTGAGAAACCGGTCTCCTCTGTCTCCAGACGTCTGAGTGTTGTAAAGGGGGGGGGGGGTACCACACAGTAATAAACATGGGCTTGTCCCAACGTTTTTGGGATTTGTTGACGCCATAAAATTTGGAAACAACATATTTTTCCCATAAAATGATACATTCTCTCAGTTTAAACTTTTGATATGTGATTTGTGTTCTATTCTGAATAAAATATTAGATGTTGGCACCTCCACACTGCATTCAGTTTTTGTTCACAATTTGTTTAGTGTCCCAACTTTTTTGGAATCCGGTTTGTAGACAAAGTAGCAACAATCATGAACCAAATACTTAAGGATGGCACTCACGAAATATCAGGTACTCACTGGCTATTAGTAAAATGGAGATGCAGCAGTGCCCCCAAACACCCCCCTCCCCCTTCCTCCCCCCCATGTCGAAATGCAGGCGGTTGGACTATTATTTGCGGGTAATTTGTGATGTGCAAGCGTGCAAATATTGCTCCAGGAATTGAAGGAAAAGCAGGCTCAGGTCTCACATTAACATCACCTACCTGCAAGCTTCTGTAAAAAGTGCAGAAGGTATGCCAACCATTAGGCCTAAAAATAATAGTGTTAATAAATATTAGTATAGTAATTAGGATGATAATAATAATAATAGGCTAATAGTAACAATAAAGCATCTAACCTTATAATTATAGTAAAAGCCTAGTAATAATAATAGGCCTTCCACTATTCATAATAATACTACTACTACTAATAATAATAATAAAAAGAAGAATAATGATAATAATAATCATAATATAAATGCAAGCTCTTAAAGTATGGTGCTACTGCCAGTTATAACATTAGCCTAGTAATGATTATAGGTTTACCTACCACTACTGATGATGAAGAAGAAGATGATGATAATAATAATAATAATAATGATAATAACAATGGCAGCCTATCCTAGGGCTATATATAGAGTAGAAGGGGGACTGCTAGAAGACCTAAAAAAGTTATAAACATAAATGTCTGTTTTTGTGTGTGTGTGTGTGTGTGTGTGTGTGTGTGTGTGTGTGTGTGTGTGTGTGTGTGTGTGTGTGTGT
>JAUZST010071061.1:0-21798 GCA_034779995.1 Parotocinclus haroldoi
TATTACTGTAAAGCTGCTTTGAGACGATGCTACGCTGTAAAAAGCGCTATAGAAATAAAATTGAATTGAATTGAATTTTTTTGATAATCGGCCAATTGAATTCTGTTCAGTTTTGGTTTCAACCAAAATAAAAAAGAAAGGTTTATTTATATAGCACTTTTCCAAACAATATTTCAGAAAATGCTTTACATAAGGCAAATAATAAAAAAGAAATCATGTTACACACAAAACAATACATAGAAGAAGTGGAAACCCCATTAGCTGATCTACTGGGGAGCCAAACTGTGGAGGCTTTTAAAAACTCATAAAAGAATCTTTAAATCAATTTTAAATTTTAAAATGTCATTTCAGTGCATTCCTAATCACCGTTTTAAAATCTACTGTTACACGAATGACGACGTCACGTCTTACTTCGACTTCAGCTGTACTATTCATTATTTAAGCTTTCCTCCATTTGCAGCAGCAAATGTTCATGTTCTTGCTGTCAGGTTTTGAAGTTCTTTCGGCAGATATTTTAACTGACATCTTCCGTAGCTCTTGTAAGACGTGTGCCTGGCCTGTAGGACGCGTTTCACCGGTCTTATGATGTATGAAGCTCGTCCCATAATAGCTCAACTTTTACAATAGGATTCTTCTCTTTTCTAGTCATCTAAAATCTTTGCTCTGCCCCTATAACCAATAACCAAGGCCCTTAAATATTTGGTTTGGTCTTAAATAATAATAATAATAAGTTTAATTTATATAGTGCCTTTCTCAAGCCCGAGGTCGCTTTACAGCAATTATTAACACACACATCAACATAATTTACACAACAAGACACACAGCTCAAGACAAGCAGGAACAACAAACATTAAACAGATGAGGTAAATAGGAAGGTTTTTAGAAGACATTTAAATTCTTCAGTTGTTGATACAAATGGCTTTGGATTAAAAATATCTGATAAGTTATTAACGTTTCACATTTACACTGCTCACCAAAATGAGGGGACATTTTAGGGGACATTTTGTGAGCAGTATAATATGGTTTGTACTGTATAAGAAAGTAGCAATTAAGAACATCTCAAAATAATACTCAAAAATGCTCGCTGACATAAAGAATCATGAAAGGAATTGTTTTAATTTAATGAATGTTTATATGTGTGCATCAACTGATGGTATCTACTTATGAGAATATGATATTTACTTAATTAACGTCTAGGCCACCCACGGAGGTCGGGTGCCTTTTTGAGTCTTGGTTCCTCCCAAGGTTTCTTCCTTCTACTTTCAGGGAGTTTTTCCTTTCCACTGTCGCCCTGAGCTCGCTCAATATGGGATCGGCCTTTTAAAATAATATGAGATTGTAAAGCCGCTTTGAGACGATGCTTCGCTGTAAAAAAAGCGCTATAGAAATAACTTTGAATAAACGGTGAGACCGACACAGGACCAAAATCAAGTCCCAGACCAGATTGGGCAATGCGAAACTCTTCTTGGTTCGCGCCTTTTCTTCAGTTAGTGTATTACAACAGCGCCATCTAGTGAGCAAGTGAAATAAATGCGCTTGAGCACGTGCCGTCCTTTTACCGTGTGCGCTGTATGAGCGTGCTCCTTTGTCCTAGTTGTGTCTAGACAAAGTGAACGAGGCACCTTGGTCTATATTTAACTGATGATGAAATGATTTTTTTAAAGGAAATTAAATAACTTCTCAAACAAATAACAGGGTGAGCTCCAACCCACCGGTCTACATAACTCCGCTTTAATGAAATTGCTTTGTTCTCGTTGCTCATCTTTTAACTGTTACGGTGCTTCTTGACGTTGGCCTGTTGCTCCTCAGGCCACACCGTTCCGGAGACGCTCAGTCAGCGTCGGAGAGCAGTGGCTCCAGAACAACAGCGTACCCTCCAAGCCCCACCTCGGCAGCGTTTCACCTCCCAGAAGCCACTGCGCCACACGGTTGGTGTTTACTCTCGCTGTTTTATCTTAAATTCCTATTGTTGAGCTCGAATTATTCACTGGCCGCTGTTATTAATAATGGAATAAAGAGTGAAAGCCAAAACCAGATTATGTTTCCTTAAACTTAAATGCATCTCTGTTTTTGGCCGATTGTTGTTCGTTAAACTAGACCGATTGTGCTCTTTCACTTCTTCCCATAACAGACGGATTCGAGGCGAGGCTAAGAAATGCCGGAAAGTGTACGGGATCGAGCACCGGGACATGTGGTGCACCGCCTGCCGCTGGAAAAAAGCCTGCCAGAGGTTCCTGGACTGAAGCCGTCCTGAGGCGCCGTGCTCACCCGCCCAAAACCAGACAGAGACTGAGAAGGGCAGAACGAATGACTTTTTAAAAAAAATATTCTGTACTTTTTTTAATCAGATGTTTTACTGTTTGGTGCAGCGCGTTGAGAAGCCTCGTCATATCTGTTGGTCTTCCGGGGTCATCCGTCGATATGAAGCGCGGCCTTTTAATTTTTGCGCTCGGTACCGATTAAAAATAAAACGGCAGCCATATTTTTTTTCCCGATGCACCGAGACACTCCGGCGTCCGGCGTTCGCCGTGGTTGTGTCATTCCACAATAATGGAGCTTGCTGTTGGGGGGATTAGACAAGAGATCTGCTTTATGGAAACACGTCCATGTTCAGGGGGAGAAAAGCGAAATGGCAGCTTCTCGGTGAGAGTGACGACGTACACGGTGTGAAAGCGTGCGCTTCTTGTTGTATATGTATGCCATGTATACCAGCACACGCGCTGTTACGTAGGTGCTTTATTTTCAAAACGAGAGCAAAAAAAACAAAAAACATTTGTATTAAGATTTTCCTAACCGTGACACGCGTTCCGTCACGTTACGATCCGTGTATTTCTGTATCCAGGTCTTATTTCCGTTTCCGTAGCAGTGTTGGTGAAATTACGTCCAACTCAAGACTTTTGATATCACAGGCTTTCTTAAATGTGACCAATTCCTGTATAGTAACCTGATTGGGAACAAAAAAAGCGTCATGTGCCGTTTACAGGAACACTAGGATTCTTATTTTATGCTTCTTCTTTTTTTTTTTTAAGATCGAAAAAAAAATGCTTGGTTATATTTTTTAACTCCGTAATGATCTTTATATAACCTTTCCTTGATGGAAACACCGTGTTTTAATTGCTTCGCTTCTGTTAATTCACAGTCTGGAAGGAGGTTGTTATCAAACCGTGGCTTTTTACTGTTTTTTTTATTTTTATTTTTTTTATTCTTAGCGTCTTTCTTCGTTTTCAAAACCCCAGTTTGCCAGAAATCATACGGCCGTCGGGAAGGGGAACGAGGTTTAAGATACGTCCGTGGATCCAATTCATTTCCTACCAAAGGTTGAAAGCTTTTTACATGTATGGAGTTTAAATTGAACTCGAGTTGAAGAGAGAAAGGTCATGCCTGAGCCATCCTGGTTCATTTCACAGGATGATCTTTGGGGTGATCACCACCACCACCCTGTTTCTGTCGCCTCCTTTAACTCAGGTTAGGGAGGGTCTGTACTGGCAGTAAATAATGACTTGTACAGTATTTTTGCATGAAACTACTACAGAGTTTAAAATTGAATTCATTTCGTTTTATTATGCACTAAACCTGTTTCTCAAACTGTTGGAAGATGAATGTCATTTGGATGTTTAAATACAATTTCTATGTAAATCAGCCCTCGTTTCTGTTTGGTCAGTTTTTTTTTGAAGGGCAATCGTCTTAACGTTGCGGTTATTAAATCACGTGCTTTGCTTTGCTAATCGTTGGTTTCTGTAAGTGGTGTGAGGTCCACAGGGCCTGGGTTCGAATTTCCGGGCTAGTTGTTTTATCCTGAAGGTCAGGTGAACCTTGCAATAGACTGGTCTTAACGGACTTCTCCTGGTCAGGGTCAAACGGGATGGCTTGTTTTAGTAAAAACATGTCAATGGACGTGTCAATGGACTGAGATCCCATACAGGAGACGCAAACACTTGTTCAGGGATAGCAGAACAAGCAAGAACAAAAACTGGGGGAAGAAAATCGGAAAAGAGCTCAGATGGCCTGGGTCTTATCCTGGCTGTGCTTTCAGGTGTCGCACAGACACAAAATTAGAAGTTAATGTACTGCTCTATGGACCACAAGGTTCAGAGTTCATATTTCACCTCTGCCAAGCTGCCATGGTTGGAACCTTGAGTAAGACCCTTAACCACCGATTGCGGTATTGCAAGATCTATATGGCGTCTGCAAGATGACCAGGTCTAATGCTCAAAGTGCCTTGAGTGTCTGTACAGTGTCCGCTTAAAGGACAAACCGTAAATGCTCTATAGCGACCCCTTCCAAACCCTGAGCCACTAGCTCCCTGTGCTGGATGTGGTCGTTTCCATATTTCCTCTTGCCGGAGTTGTGTCACTTGGTCGTTTTTCTTGTCTTGACGTTAAACAAAATCGAAACGCACGAATGTTTAACGTGACCGTAAATCTCTTGACCCTTTAAAATCCTCAGCAAGAAAAAAAAAGAAGCTGAACGGATCTGAGCTGCAAAGGCACACTATTGAGAGACAGTGACCTCTAGTGGACGGGATTGGAACAATCCGGTTGAGATATTTTCAACACTTTCTTTAGTGCGTTACAGCGTCTCAAAAATGTGCTGGACTAAAGAGTCGAGCAAAATGTTAAGGACTTAAGAGACTTGGTCTTAAGTCTGTAAGGGGAGATTTCGCCTGTATTTGGATGGTACAGGTAAAGGTGAAGAGTTCAGAGTTCAGTCTACGATACTGTACACCAGAGTGGAAGGTAAATGATAAAAAACATAGTTAAAACTCAAGCACTGAAATGAGTTATTTGATCTGATGATCTCGTTAAAGTACTTTAAGAAGCCACTGTGTTTATTGTACAGCCTGGCGAGTTTAAGTTCGGATTAAGTATTTGTATTTGTGTTTGCGACTAAAAACTCGGTGATTACCTTTAGATGTGAGATGGTGGCAGACTTATGGTCGTATTTAAGTCTTCTCGAAGTCTTCTAGAGTATGGTGAGCTTAGGGGAGCTAATTTAAAAGAATCAACAAAAATACTTTGCACTTAGCAAAATTCAACTTCATAATCTTATATAATGTTAAAAGGCCAAACCCAAATTGACAGTGGCAAGGAAAAACTCCCTGAAAGTAGAAGGAAGAAACTTTGGCAGGACCAAGGATCAAAAGGGGACCCGACCTCCATGGGTTGCCTAGATTTTAATTGAATAAATACTTAGAAGTATATAAAGTTATTAATTATAAATCTAATAATAAAATGGATTTTAAAACAAAATCGATCATAAAATGAGTCCTCGTTGGGAAGTCCTTGGAAGCACATCGTCTAGGCCACCCCGGGACTGCAGTAGCCTAACGATTAAGGTACTGGACACTGGACCTTATGAACCAGGGTTCAAATCTCTGTCAAGTTGCCTCAGTTGGTCCTTAAGCAAGGCCCTTAACCCACAATCGCTTGGATTGTAAGACCGTATAAGTTGTAAGTCGATCTGGATAAGGGCGTCTGCTAAATGCTGGAAATGTAAACTGTAAATATAAAATGTCTCCAAATGACCGAAGGTTGGAGGGAGTTCCTGCACTTCGGCGGCACTGGGTTCTGTTATTATCTGAGCAGCTAAAGGTGTTGCCATAAATATTCTCGAACACGAAACAAACCAAATGAAGACACACAATCACTTGCTTCATGACAAGCTGCAAAAGAAATAGTAAACTATTTTATTGAGATCATTTCCTGCCTATGTACAGTTATAACATCGTGATACATCGATCGAACAAAACGTTGTGATTCGTGAACGAATCGTTTACAGAAACACATTCCTTCGTTTTCTCAAACGGCCAGTTAGGGCTGCTTGCGAGCTTTTGGGTTTTTGACTTTAAGGAGATCCAAGGGGTCTCGAGCAGGCTGTGCTGCAGTGCACCATTTTCTCTGCAGTATGATTAGGAAGGTGATGAACAGCCGAAGCGCTTTCACTCGGGTCCTGTCAGCGTTTACTGAGCACTGATTTCCAGTACCATTTTCTCCATTTGATGAACGCACGCAACAGTGGTGCTCGTGAATCATGGGCTCGTCACCTTTATTGACCTGTAGGTGTCAGTGTGGTAAAAGAGGAAACCACCTGCAGATCGCGGCGCACGTGGGACGGCTGGAGAGCTTTCTCCATTCGTTCTACGACTAAATAGATGTGTGATGCGATATTCCGGGCTGTCCCATGGGTGCAGTCTAGCTCTTGTGGTGCATAAATCGGTGCCTACGGAGTGACCAAGCCAATTATGGGCATCTACATTCAGGTGGTAGAAATATTTATGGATTCAGATCCCATTCAGAGTCTCACCTGTGTCTCCTTGGCCTCCTCTGGGTCGGACTCTGAATGGGATCTTCCTCAAAAAGTGTGGACCGTGACTATCCAATAGCTATCGATTCAAAACAAATTGACTCATATCATATGAAATGCTAAACGGAACTTAGGCTGAATAAAGTATAAAGCACCTGATGTCATTTGGGTTCATCTTTTATAGCAGGTGCTAAGGTGGGACGTCGGCGTTTCGCTGCCCCACTGCTTTGGCCATCTGGGTTCCCCTCGCGCTCCAACAGCGAACCCTGCTGGCCGTATGATTGACCGGCGTCCCATCCTGTGCCCTGTGTTCTAGGGGTCAGACAAAATAACTACACAGCCAACCCCCTGGTCAAAAATGAGCTTACATTGTGAAAAATAAATCAAGATACGAACAAATTCTCATATGGGTGGTCGGGTGGTGTAGCAAGGTCTAAAATGATAACCCAACACACAAGGATTCAGGGTTGAATCTGGGTGGGGAGGCTGATCGGGGAATCGCCTCCTGACAATAAAGCAGAGGTTCGCATACAGGGTCCTGCACAGGGCACCCTGGGTTCTCTGGGGCAGCAGTGCAATCGACCAGGAACACAATCCAGAGATAGAACTTACAGAAATATAGTTTGTGTAAAAATGGGTGCCATAATTCTGAATCCGTTCCAACATTCATATTTCTTGCAAACCAATTAACCCAACGCATCTCTGTGGAATGTGGGAGAAAACCAGAGTAACCCGGAGTAAACCTACACTGGCACGGGGAGGACACATAAACTCTACAAAGACTTTGGAGCAGTGAGGTGACCGCTCTGCCCTTATTTTTAAAAATAAAACCTTTTTTTAATCAATTAAACCTTTTTATTCTGATCAAGATTGCACACACACACACACACACACACACACACACTAAACTCGATGACAAAGATGGAAAACCCATATGTAATGAGAACATGCCAAACTCCACTGCTAAGTGGTCGGGTACACAGTTTGGACATTTTCAAATAAATACAATACAAACAACGGATCAAAATGAATGTTCTTGGAAAATGTCGTAAAGGTTTGGACCCTGATGTAGATGCCTACAAATGGTCGGAAGCTGAGAAAGCTGGAGAAAGGATATAATATCTGTTACAGATGAAGGCTTGCTGGGTAGGTGTAGCGCTACTGCGGAGGCTCACACCTCATTCTGCTGCTCGATGTCAGTCGACACGCTGTTGAACTCGCTGGCTCGAGTGCTCATGCCCAGATACTGCTTTAGGATTTCACTGAAGCGCTTCTGGTTGTTCCACTTGCGGGCGGCCTTGCGGACCCCGATGAAGCCACCGTATCTCTTCTGGAAGGACCTCCGGGGGTCTACAAACTTCCTGTAGCCGTATTTACTCTTGAGGAAGCCTCCGAAGCGTTTGGTCAGATTCACTGGAGCGTCCTCCTGGTCATTTTTCAACTCATAGTCCCCGTCTGGCTCGCCCTCGTCTCCCTGTGCAGACTGAGGTCGCTGGGATTGGTAGGCTGCGCTAACTTGGGTGGCTTGGCTCTCTTCATCCAGCTCGTCAAGACCCAAGGCCTGCGCCATGTGGTCGAACCTGTGCAGGTCACTGGGATACGACAGAACCACATCGGGCTCACCCACAGGCTGGACGGCCTCCACCTCCTCCTCGGCTCTCTTGAGCATGGAGTTTCCTACAGCCAGGGAGGTCAGGGGTCCTTCCTCCATGGCGCTCTGGCACATCTCCCATGTGAGGCCCAGGGAATCCTTGCTGCGACATTCCACCGTGCAGACCTGAGATCATACGAAGATGGGCAGTTCATGAGATAACACCATGATCTACATCTACACAGGAACAAAGAGCTGTCAGGGGCATATAGCCGACAAGTACGCCGTACATACAAAAGTCTGTGGACTGGTTATTAGCGAGCTCTGCTACTGCAGCAATAGTCAGTTGTAAGACGTTCATAGTATTTTATATTTATAGGTTTCTCCTTTCATGAATTCAGCCAATCAGCTTTCTGCCCTGCTGTCTTTACTGAAAGTCCATACAGAATTGCTTTGCCGACTTGCCGACTTTTTTGAACTTGCACTTGAACTTGGCTGGATTGCCCAAAAACTTCGCCTGGGTTCCATCAGACGCCTTAAAAATGAACTGGAACGATACGTGAGCCAGGGCTTATTGTCTAACAACAGAAGCCAACCTCACGGTTCCAAACTCTAGCTTTTTAGAAGGACAAACAGTGTTGTGGCAGCAAAAGGCTAATGCAAAATCCATACCATAATCCATGCACTTTTTGGTGTTTATAAACCTTTGGCCACACCGTGTGTCAAACAGAACAGCACGCTGTCCATCAAACACGCGTCAGTGAAGCCCGTGTGTCCGGAGTTTGGCTCTAAATGACGCCTCACAACCGTCTCACGATCCAAACGTGTTTCTCCAGCGTCTTTTCTGAGAGTGCACTTTTCCGAGGAGCTTTAAGTAGGAGGTTTAAGCTTACAGTCACGACACTTCGAATGGTGCAGGCGTTAAAAAACGGGAGAGGGAAAACCCCATTTCGCCTTATCTGAGGGAATCAATTAGCCGGCTTCAATTAAAAGCTGGATGCCTTCTGAGTCATCTATAAGAAAGGGAGGTGGATGCAGGGAGTTCTGCTCGCTCATGCTACAAAGTAATCGAGAACAGCCCAGGGAAATTCCACTAAATGTGAAATGTTAGCAGTCTGTGCTCCATCAGTTCCACCACCGGCCTCGCCAGATGATGCCGCCGTGATTCGATTTAATTACGCGAGGAGTTAATTGAATCTTTACAGCTGTTTTAAACCAAGGCATGAATTAGCATTCTGCCCCCTTAAACACTTCCAGACGACGTCGTCGAGAGGAGAAGAGATTGTGCCGAGCGCTGCAGCTCAACTCAAATATGGGAAGATGCTCTGCAGTTGCCGTTACTATGAGACTCCCACATTGGGGCTGGATCTTATGCTCTCAGTCCCAAAGCCTTCAAATGCATCAGAATGCATCTTCAATGTTTTCCTTCAGCAATCTTTTACACCAACGGCACACCGCAAACGAGAAAAAAAATACTCCATTGAGTGTGGTTGCCAAACAGCTCCAGAAATCCCCGGTTTGATCCCAATCTTGGCCTGATCGGGTGTGGAATTTGATTGTTTTTGATTTGTTCTCCTCGTGCCTGCATGGGTTTACTCGGGGCATTCCTCCTCCTCCACCTCCTCCATTCACAAGACACGCCTTAAGGTTAACTGGTGGCTCTAAATATCCAGTGTCATTTTAATCTGGCTCATGTCATGAATAGCCATCGATGCTCATGTGATTTTAAATCTGAATGAATTTAAAGTCCATGGAGCTGTGAGAGTGCAAAGCGGAGGGTTTTGGTTTGATTTGATTTTTATCCTGCTTCTCCCGGGTACAGGGTACAGGGTAGGGGTCACTGTTGCTGTGTTAGTGGATGATCCCCTGAAGGATCTTCCCTCCCTCTGGGATAGTCAAGCATATCTCCATGTGCTGGCAGGACTCTTTTTCTTTTAAATGTACTGTTTACGATTAGCTGTTGTTGTGATTAAAACTGCCCTGCAGATCAAGGTTAGGTTGAAAACCTGCTGGACTATTATTTTATGTTACGTGATATGATTCTATATGATATTCCTGTTGATTATTTTATCGTCATAGTCTCACCAGTGTGTCAAAGCTGAGGTCTTTGTGGAGGATCTGGCTGCAGATGAGGCAGTCTCTCTGACAGTCGCTGCGCCCGGGGACAAACAGCCCGATCAGCAGGAGAGTCCATAGAGGCGTCTTCATTATACAGGGGTTTGCTGGCTGCACACACAGGTTACATACGTTTAATACGTTTAATCGTCTTGAGTATTTATACCTGAGTATTATATATTTGTTGTAAACTCATGACCTTAGCATCACTACATTGTGCTTTTCACTCCACTGCATTTCTTTCATGGTCCTTGTTAATGATGTAAACTCAGTAAAAACGTGATTGGTTTATTCAAAGGTGACCCTAAACAATGCCATCCATCCATTAATTTCCGCTTAATCCACACGGGGCCAACCAGCCGGTGCCCACCGGGCAATTCTGGGCGAAGGCCAGAAATGACCCTAGACGGGGCACGCACACACACACACAAACAGTAAGGGCCACTTTAGAGACACCAATTGATCTAACACGCATGTCTTTGGACTGTGGGAGGAAACCGGAGTACCTGGAGCAAACCCACGTAGACACGGGGAGGACATGCAGACTCCACACAGGAAGGACCCAGGCCGCTCCCCAGGACCTTCTTGCGGTGGGGCGGCGGTGACACCCCACCAAGCACCAAACCCCCTATCCCCGCCCCCCCGTGCTGCCCCTGCATTGAGGATAAAAACTTGAGTCATGTACGTGACCATGGAGGGGAGATGCACATGAACCAATAAATTCAGTTTGTACTCTGTACCGTGCCTGAGCACGTTTGACCTACTTAGGGGTCCTTTTTGACCCTTAAATCAACACAAGGGTTAAAATACGACAGGATACAATGACTATAAGTAAATGATTACCCACCACAGGGAACAGTGACGTAGATTTGGCTAAACAGAGCATTGAATATAAGCAGATGAACCCATTAACCTCGGACGACGGCCAGAAAGTCCTAAAAAGGGTTATGTTCGTGGGCACGTATGCTTACGACGAAATCGGCAGCGGGTAAGCACTTCATTAGCAGACCTCATTATCGTGTGTAATTGAAGCTTGAATTAGTGCTTGTGGCGCAATGCGACTTGAATGGAAATTTAGGGCTGAGCGAAGTTCATCTGAGGCAGAGAGACGAAAAAAGGATTGAGTAAATAGAAAAGCAAAACACGCGACCTATCAGGACGGCTAATTGTCTTTAGACTTTAGATCAATGTGGGAACGGGTTTTCCTTTCGCCCGAGTAAACAGATGAGTTTTTAAAGTTTGCGATAAAAGCCAAACTCATTACGTAACTCAGCGAGAATCAATAGCAGTTCTTAAACAGTTTGTGCAAAGGCCAGTGGAAAGGGGCAGTGAGGAAGCTAAGTGAATAACGCATATTCACACAAGACCGTGAACACGCAGACGTTAACACTGAAGTGCAAGTGAAGGTCAGGAGACTAGGCGCTAAAAAGACAAGAGCGCAAACGGATAATATGCTGACGAAGCTTAACGTGCACCGTCCCAGGATCTCTAATCTCTAGCCTTTAGAGATCAAGCGCTGCTTCTTAGGGCTCATGGGTCCTCGGTTATGGATTTCTAACAGGCACCACCATGTCTCGTGGGGTGGCACGGTGGTGCAGTGGTTGGCACTGTCAGCTCACAGCTCCAGAGACCACTGACAGTTTGGACCTTGCATGTTTGCCTTGTGTCTGCGTGAGTTGTTGCCAGGTACTCCATTTAGACCCAGTGTGAGTAAGTGAGTAAAGTTTGATTCAGTAATGACTTCCATTTCTGACGCTCCTCAAAAGATGACTTGCTTTATGATGCCCGGCGATACCCTGGCATCCCAACTAGGCTATATTAATGCCTTGTGCCAGGGTTACATTCATGTCATTTAGCAGACGCCCTTATCCAGAGTGACTTATACAGACAAATCATACAGTCTTACAATCCAAGCAATCGTGGGATAAGGGCCTTGCTTAAGGACCCAACCGTGGCAGCTTGGCAGAGGTGGGATCTGAACCCTGGACCATCAGGTCCAGAGTCCAGTACCTTAACCGCTAGGATGCCACAGTCCCAGAGTTAGGATTTATAGACCAAACCCAACCCAGAAAGAAAATCCAGACCCACCTTTGACTCATCAGTTAAATGAGAGAAAAAAAACCCCAAAAGGACTGTCAGGGGGCATTAAGCAGACCCGTTGGCTGCTGGAGCGTTTTCCAATTTTCCTCCTCACGCTGTGCTCAGTGTTTCGAGCGCTCAGTGGTGATGCGTTCTTATTCACAAGGAGATGATGCTCTTGCGCTGATCCTCTTAAGATCAGCATGTTTCAGGAGTGTATAAAAAAAAGTCCCCGTACTTGCACTGGTTCCAGAGAAAGGCTTCAGAATCGCATCGACTGTGTTATAATTGCATTTTGTAACCAGAATGAGTGACCTCACCTCTTTTGTTGCATTTAAATTCAGACACAGAGTCAAACAATACCCTGTAGGAGGGGGGTTCATTAGCTATTCAGATGCCTTTTATCTTGTGTTTTTGAAACCAGGGGTAAACGATGACAATAAATCATTCATGCCTTTATTGTTAATCCAGTACAAGCTGTGGTTTTGTATTCAGCTCTTTACCATTGCTCTCTCACCGACATTCTTTGGAAGCCACATCTAAACCACCAGCTGGCGTTCAGTAACTGATCTAATCTGGTGATGATTCGAAAGCCAGTTTCTTATCGAGCGGAGATTCGTCGCCATTGCGAACGTTTCCTTTCTGGAACACGGCCGCTCAATTAAGCTCGCCAGGCGAGTGGTCTCAGGGAGTGCATCATGGCTGGGTAAACCATTTCATGGGATAATCATCGATAAATATATAGGGGATACACCGTTTGTACCAAAGATCTCGAAAGTATGATTCCACTGGGAGAGAAAAGGTTCAGATACATCTTGCCTCACAAACTCTCTTCGCTGTACAATAAATGTACCTTTAAAGGCATCGTATGGAACCTAAGATCTAATGTTTGAATGACGGAGCCTTGCTGGTGTCATCCCTCCTTAAGGAAATTAAGGCGTGGCCATGAATTGGAAGGAGATGCATGTCTGTGTTTACTCCGGGTACTCCGGTTTCCTACCACACTCCAAAGACATGCATGTTCGGTTAATTGGTTTTTCTAAAGTGGCCCTTAGTGTGTGACTGCCTGTGTGTGTGTGTGTGTGTGTGTGTGTGTGTGTGTGCCCTACGATGGATTTATGGGTTTATGGGTGGATTGAATTAAGCGGAATATAATGGATGGATGTTTTATTATTAGGGCCCCCATTGGCTGCTGTCTCAATACAAGTCAAGCATCTCACAACAACAAGAGAAATCATAGTGGAAGGTCTTTTTTGTCTTTTTTTCATATACGCACGCTACCATTTGTGAACATATTTGCACATTTAACTATTAGCTAATAGCACCTTTAGCTTTGACAGCTGCCGTCTTTCAAATGCTCCTATAGAAATAATGGTGACTGCACTACTTAAATGATTTATTCACAGTGATTTTAGGTATCGTGAGTAATAACAAGCTTACACGTTATAAAGGAATTTCAGGCCTCTTGTGGCTTTTGTAAATGTAAATGTTCCAACAGGGCCATCTTGGCAGAAGTGGGATCTGAACCCTGTACCTTCTGGTACACAGCCCAGTCCCGTAACAGCTTATTTTAGTCACAACCTCGTTTTTGTTCGCACTGGTTGTCGTACTGTTCGACAGTTGGGCCGGTTTTCGTCGGCACTGTAACTGAGTACAGCAGCATTGTGAACCTGTGCCATAAGTGAGCGTTAGGCTGAATGACTGGATGCAGCTCATTTACATTATTTATCCTTTTCATTTAAGCAGCGCCTCTGTCCGAACGTCCAGAAAAGCTCCTAAGAGCATCTTCATTACGGCCGTTACAGTAAACAAACAGAGTAGTGACCTATCCTCCGGTGTGAGTGCGACTTTAAATCTGCTCCACCCGCTTATATTAAACCTGCTAAAGCTCACTGCTGTCCGGGTACGAGTGGGGGACCTAAAGAGGGAACGACTCTTCGTGTTTGTCTTTATCTGTTATCGCTTTCTGTACGTGCTGTAAATCTATAGTTATTCCCTGTAAAACGTATATTTTTGTTCATATTTTGGAGTGTCTGGCACAGCGTCATTGGATTTACCTTATGGGAAACATGGCTTCCGTTGTCGTTCATTTCAGAACGGATTGAGATGGTGTAGTGACCTGAGAGTGCCCTTAATAATAAATAATTAAAATATGCCTCTCTCCTGGAGAGAAAACGAAACAAAGTATACTGAGTGAACCGAGCTATTCGGGGGCTTCCTGTTACGACCCTTTCCAATCACGACCTCGACTGAAGTCAGTTAGAAATCGATGAAGGTTACTGTCGCTCACGCAGTACCACCGAACGCTTTCCTCACATGATTTAAACGCGCCATTACTGCTGGCCGTAAACATTCTGAAAGCACGCAGTCGATAACGCAACAGAAATGATTGCGGGTCGTTTTGCGGTCTGCAGGGGTGTTTGCCTGTGTCGCGGCCTGGTCCGATTTATCCACGGGGCGAGAGGTACCGAGTTGAATATCGGGGTCTGTGTGGCGGGTGGGTGTCGCTGAAGTGCACAGCATCACCCCACGCTGCAGAACATGAAGGTCACACACACACACACACACACACACACACACACACACACACACACACTAAAGGCTGCTGCGTGGATAGATCTGAGAACTGGCTCAGTAACAATCCCCAATCCGACAATCCAATGTTTGTGACTTTTAAGAAACAGCAAGGCTGTAATAATCAATACTGGTAGTAATAGTAAAATTAAGTAAATAATACAATTTAAATGAATATTACAATGTAGTATAAGTACAGAGGAAAGCTGGCTACGGATGGGGAAAAGGGTCAAAAGAGTAGGAGGCTATGCGGGACGATGTCAGCCAATTTCTTTTCTCATGTTGCATCATGACATGGATACACAAAGGCGTCGTGTCCAAAATACACAGCTTAGGAATGTAATAACACAACAGGGATACAGTCCTATGCAAATGCTCGGGCAGTTTTAATATTTTGATTAGTCACACTTAAGTTTGACACCGTGACACAACAGAAAAGCGATGAGAAAGCACTCAGTGAGGACATTTTATGTCAAACCCACTATTCAAATATACATAGTGTATCTGGAGAACCTACCAAAATGCAAACTGTAAAATCAGACAACCCAGTCATTACTATGTGGGCTATATCTATATCAGAACGGGGTGAACTCTTATTTTATGTCCTTATCCAGAGTGACTTACAATGAATACAGTTTTACAATCCAAGCAATGGTGGGTTAAGGGCCTTGCTCAGGGACCCGACTGTGGCAGAGGTGGGATTTGAACCCTGGGCCGTCTGGTCCATGGTCCAGTACCTTACCCACTAGGCCACCGCACGTCCCATGCTTCTGAATTATTCATTTAATCATTGCCGTTATTAGTGACATCATGGCTTATTCAGAGTACAGCGGTAACCTCGTTTGTCAAATTTGGATCCAGATGCACTTTTAACAGAAAGACGTGTCTCCGTCATTTGCTCGGTATTAAACTCGGGATTATACATGATTATGTCATGATTCAGTGATTCAGTGCACATCTCCACTGTGCTTCTTGTGTTTGTCTTTGTTTTTACGTAATTCTACTGCATTCTTAGTGCAAATAGGTCTACATATGTCTCTCATACTTTTAAATGGACGGGATTTAATAATAAATAAACGCGACTGAAACAACCTTGAGCAATGAAACCCCTCAGTATGTCACTGACTTTCTATAAATAAGGCTGGTTTTGATACGTATGCGTTAGTTTCATTGTCAGATCGAGAGGGATTTTTGTGTCAAAAATAACCACAGTTCTGTGCGTACAAACCTCACAGTCCTGAAGGGGTTAAAGGGGCTGGATTGACCTAGACAGAAAAACAAGAAAACAGGAACCGAGTGCTCCAGAACACACAGTTGCGGTTAGCATTAGCAGCTATGCTAGCACCCAGAGTAAGTGTTTTTCGGATTTTTCAGAACACTTTGTTATTAAGTAAGCTTCGTGCTATTGATAGGTTCATATTGATCATGTCAGTTGTCGGTTCACGGAAGCGTTTTGAACATTAAGTCCATTGTTTCATATAAAGCTTTATACAGTGTGTATTTTTTGTTGTTTTTTTTTTTTATTATTCAGTTATTCCTAACGGGGGAAAATGTGCTGAGTAAACACCGTTCCTGGTTCTCGACAAGCCTTCTGGAACGAATTACCGATGAGAAATACGGTTCTCCTACCAAAGAAACAGGAGCTTCTATGGCTTGTATGGATGTGTATCGTGGGCACCAGTGTCATTGTGGCTTCAATCTGTCACTGTTAAGATCTAAGGCTCTTTGTTCTTTACACCTGCAGTTTGGACTGTCGAGCTTGATTGAAGAGCTGGAAGAACAGGCCGACGTAGGTGAAGGATATTTACAAAGAAAGATACAATGATGTGCAAACTCAAAGGCTAAACAACGGAGGCTAAACACAAAGAGGTGAACACAAAATAAGCCAGCGACTGGAACACAGTGCTAAACACAAAGAGGTGAACGGAGAAATAGAAAATCAATAGAACGCAAAACTAAACACAAAACCTAAACAATGGAAGCTGAAAACACAACATATGTCAAAGAACGGAAGACTGTACTAAACACAAAGAAAGCACAAAGAGGTGAAGACAGTTAGGCAGATAACAGAAAACCTAAACAATGGAAGCTAAACACAAAAGAGGTGAGCGCAAAGTCGGCCAAGGAGCAGAACACAGAATTAAACACGCGTGGAAACACAAACAGGCGGACATAGAATCAGCCAGGGAATAGAACACACTAGGGAAGTACACGACCACTAATGACAGAACACATAAAGGGTCTAGGTACACTAACAAAGGGCACAGAACAAACACAATGATGAAATAAGGAGGAAGGAAGGGCCAAGAAAACCCAAGGACAAAACATCCAGCAAAAACAAAGACAGTGAGACTCAACAAATAAACAAATGGAAAAAAGTCCAGTCATTTTCTCAAAGAAGCTTTGCAGTATTATATTGTCTTCAAAGGCCAATCCCAAAAACGTAGGGCGACAGTGGCAAGGAAAAACTCCCTTAATGTAGAAGGAAGAAACCTTGGGAGGATACCAAGACGCAAAAAAAGGACCAGACATCCTTGGGTGGCCTAGATGTTAACTGAAATATTTATGTCGTAGTAATAGTAAAATTAAGTAAATAATACAATTTAAATGAATATTACAATGTAGTATAAGCGCAGAGTTAAGCTGGCTACGGATGGGGAAAAGGGTCAAAAGAGTAGGAGGCTATGCGGGACGATGTCAGCCAATTTCTTTTCTCATGTTGCATCATGACATGGATACACAAAGGCGTCGTGTCCAAAATACACAGCTTAGGAATGTAATAACACAACAGGGATACAGTCCTATGCAAATGTTTGGCATTTTATGTCAAACCCACTATTCAAATATACATAGTTTATCTGGAGAACCTACCAAAATGCAAACTGTGAAATCGGACCACCCAGTCATTACTTTGTGGCTCCAAAAAGCTTTCCAGCAACTGATTATTTGAACGAAATCTGAATAAGAAAAAAGAAAGATCTAAGTAATTATTTTGTTCACTTTCTTGTTTCAGAGGCCAGAGAAGAAGTGCAATGAAAATTCGCCATATTACAGTAATGCAAACAGTTTTTGAAATGCCTGAAAGCAGAGAATGAAACGACGTGTAATGATATTAGAAGTGATACAACACGACGAACACGAATATTTGGCGCAACGCTACAAGTATTGAATTTAAAATCCCACCCAAACACAATCCATATAAATTAAAACACAGTGAAATTCCCACTCACGAGAGAGTTCGCATTGTTTAAGGACCGCGAGGAAGGTGTCCCAGGTCTCATGGAAACCACTGAGAGGCACGCGGTCTCTCCTGATTTGTAACGAGCACACGATTAACTAATTAAGAGCGGAAAGCAAACATCACAGAATCATTTAACGGTCATGGCAGTGTATTCAGAATTGGCATATCGATTCTAGATTCACCTTACATCATCACACACCTCTCTCCCTTACACATACGGAAATAGATAGTCAGATGGAAAGTACTTGGGTACTTTAGTAAATAGTACTTACTTAGTACTTTATTTAACCCTAAAGGGAACTTTTTGCTGCTTTGCAAAGTAAAACGTGTTCGACATTGCCCGTACAGGCCCTGTATTTCACTTGGTACTGGATCGATACCAAACTTTGCGTGGTCTCACAAATAGAGCTAAGAGCTAATAAATAAAACTGCACAAATCAGGACATCTATCCCCAGCCTCGGAGGCAAGAGGATCCAAGGGGATGACGTTTAATTTTAAAGCAACGTCGCAGCTGCAGTCAGCAAAAACCTGAGCGTGTGGCTGAAGCTGTGTGTCTGAGCAGCTACGTTATTTTTTTTTAACATAGTGTTAAGTGGCACTAGAGCTTTTGTGTTAGCCTGCGGTAGCCTAGCGGACCAGATGGCCACAGTTGGGTCCCTAAGCAAGACCCTTGACCCACAATGGCTTGGATTGTGAGACTGTATGAATTGTAAGTTGCTCTGGATAAGGGCGTTCGTCGAACCGAACGAGTACAAATAGCGTCATCACACAGCATCAACACGAAGATGACCACAAACAACTGGATTAGCAATAAAAGAGAAGAACGATGTAATGCGCCAGCATTATTCACAAGTCCTATTATTGACCTGACATTATTTTATAGCTGCAAGCATACTCATCTGTTCACGTGTTCACATCAACCTGTCTTAGGAAGTTTTATTTCTCCTCCTCAGCAGCTTGCTAAATGATCTCCCTCACTGCAAGGCTTAGACTGATGCAGTGATATTAGGCAGAAATGGTGGGGGCACCCTTGTTCAGCGCCCACCCCGAGGACCACTTACAATAAGGAGCCTTCGGAGAGGCGGACAACAACACGCACGGAGCGCAAACCGAAAACACAGTCCCTCTGCACCATTGAAAGTGGTGTTGCTAAGGGAGGGGTGCATCAGGTAATCCCCCGATTTAGCTCTGGAGGGATACGAGTCAAGGTGGCTCATCACGCTACCGAGTGAGACGCTCTGGTTCATATCCCGCCTCTGGTGATGTGAGGTCTGTTGATTATGGAGGTCTTGGGCTTCGTTGCGCTCCATGTTCCAGGGTGGGGGCTCGGGGTCAGTTGTTTGGCATCACGGCGAACAAGGGTACTCCCGTCTGTCAATAAATGCTTCCCAAATATGCTTTAGAGTGAACTGGGTGAGTTATTATAAAGCCAGGTAACCTTTCTTTAACCTTTCCTGTTTATTAAACATTTACTTATTCTCACCATCATTTGGACAATAGGAGATGATGTGCTTCAGTGGATTTCCCACTGAGGACTCATTTTATAATATTTTATGTTTTATAATTTCGTTTATTTATTTTGTTTTAACTAACTATCGATGTGTTATTGATTTAAATTGTTATTTAGCTAATTTTGCTATAATTTAATATACCTTTAGTTATTTACTTAATTAGCATCTAGGCCGCCCATGGAGGTCGGGTCCCCTGTAGAGTCCTGGTTCCTCCCAAGGTTTCTTCCTACCACTATCAGGGACTTTTTCCTTGCCACTGTTGCCCTAGGCTTGCTCAGTTTGGGCTTGGCCTTTTAAGCTAATATGAGATTGTAAAGCTGCTTTTGGACAATGTTCCATTGTAAAAAGCGCTAAAGAAATAAATTTGACTTGACTTGAATTGAATTATTATTATGTCTTGTCACAAATTCATTTGTTCGGCATTCATATTAACTTAAGTACGTACTGTTTGTTTTTTCCATGGTCCATATGGACTCATAAACGGTAGAGTATCTCGACTTTATAGAGCGTGTCGTACAAAAATGAAAACGGTAGCCTTCCAATTCATTCTTGTTTCTTAGAGCAAGGCCCGTAACCCCCACCAGGGGCCTTGCTCAGGGACCCAGCTGTGGCAGAGGTGGGATTTGAACCCTGGACCTTCCCTGGTCCATAGTCCAGTACCTTACCCGCTAGGCCACCACAGTCCCACATCCAACCGTGATAATGTGTATTCAGACAAAAAATCGTTTGTTAAATGAAAGTTTTTGGCCCAAAATATATTTTGAAGACAAACGAATCACTCTTACACTCTTAAGTTTTAGGACAGCATATGTTCAAATGTCTTGGCTCCGAAGGTAAGCGCCGTTTGTAAGCGACCGTCTGCTCGACGTACGTTCGTTTCGACGACCGAGGCCTTAAAAATTAGAATGAATTCTAGAAGGACATAAGAATCTGTCTTTTAAATCTGCTCCTGTTAACTGCTGGTCACCTCACCGTCCAGCGAATGCTGCAGATCCACGGGTAGAGGCAGGAGTTAAGAGTTTAAGAGCAATGTGTACGTGCGTGTGTGTGTGTGTGTGTGTGTGTGTGTGTGAGTGTGTGTGTGTTTGGGGGTGTGTGCAACTACCTTACTGGCCATTTGGACTAGAGACTGAGAGACTTTTCCTCATGCTTGTTTGTTTATAAGTTTATAATGCTGTCCGTAAATGTATGTCCCTGTCCTATTGTAAATAGTACTCATGTGTTACCTGTATATTCTTTCATTTTAGCCGGCGTGAAAAAGGCTGTTACTACGGTAATGTCTATGTCCATTTCGGTCAGTGTCCTCTTTTATTACGTTAATGATGTTGATCACATTTTTGTTACTTGACCATGGGAGCCTCCCGGCCGTGTCCGGGACGTGTCCTAACCCCAATTCCATTCCGTTCTACATAACAAACAGGGCACATGTAGCCAGTGTGGATTTGGGAGATTTCCCAACAGGCTTTGCTTCTTTCTGCCACAGAAACATGACGAGTGACATGACGACATCGGCACGCGTGCTGTTTCTAATCAGATTTGTTGCATTGGAAAGGTATTGTTCTCGTATCTGCTGCTGGGTTTTGTGTGTTTCATGAATTATTTAAGGTTCTTGTTATTGACTGGGTTCTGTGAAAGGCGCGATCAAAGTCTAACTTATTTTTATTTCGATTATTTAAAAAGCAACAAATGGATTTTGGTGAAGCTTACATTGTGGACTTGCACAGTTTCACTTCTTATTAATTGCAAATCAACAGTTGAATCCTTTGTTAGGAATAACAGACATGTAAAAAATGCCTAACCCTGACACAGCGTTGCCATTTTTTGCCATTTTATTATACTGGATATATTTTGCTATATTGATATGTTTGCTATATGACAATATACAGTGAGTTTAGTTTAGTTTAGTTTTATAGTAATATTATAGGCTCCAGGTCATAGAACTGTTTAATTGAACTGTGCGATGTGATTTGTTAGTTTGTGTAATCACCATGTTTTCACTTTCTAAGTCATCCCTAACATTTAACGCTCTGTTTAAACTTAGGAGAACATATTAGGACCGGTTTGGATTCTGTAATGTTCCGTAAAGTTTATACTTAGGGGTTCTTGGGTGGCCCACGGTTGCTTACACCATGGCGCTACATCACCCAAAACTGTCCCAACCAGGGACAACGAGGTCTTTCAGTGAGTATCTGTATTCTAAATACTAAATGCCGCGAGTTTTATGGAGAGCGTTGTGAAATCGATGGAGACACAGCCTAGGGTTCTGCTGAGCAGTTCAAAAATACAAAATCAAATCAATGCTCAGTACGGAACTAAAAACAAATGTGTTTTTTTTTTTTTTTTGTTCCTTCTCAGTGTGGATTGTACGAATAGAGACCAGAAA
>JAUZST010071071.1:0-20000 GCA_034779995.1 Parotocinclus haroldoi
CCCCTGACCCCCCCCCCCCCGTCCCTCAGCACCCCCCCCCCGTTCAGTAGGGCGTATGGTGAGCCAAAAGTGCCAAAAAGGACTGACAACGACTACCCAGCCGTTCTGTCCGATTCCTTTCTCAATCTCCCCCCATTTTTTGGGACCCAAACTTAACGGCATTGGGACAAGGTTTTGCCCCCCATCCCCACCCACCCCGTCCTGTTCAAACGCCGTCCTGCTTCTGAGCTGGCTTCCCACCAGCCTCCGGAATGTGAATGTGGGGTCGGGCACTGACGCCCGACAGTAAGCTCTGGCTTAGTCTTGGCATTCCAGTTCATATCAAAGGTGTCTGATGGGACTGTGGTGGCACAGCTGATAAAGGGAAGAGCACAAGGTCCGTATCTCGACACCCGGCAAGGCCCTTAACCCTTAATTCTCTGGATTGTAGTCAAAAGTTTGAGGACACCCCTTGTCTTTGAGCACTACTAACCCGTAATGCATTGATAATGATCTGAAGCACAGATTTGTGGGTTCTCCATAGATAAAACGGTGATGGTCGAATCTCAGTACGACTGCCCTGCTGTCCTTAAACAAAGGCCAAAGGAAATGGATTTGCCAGTTTTGCACAGCGCCTTGACCAAGAAAATACCCCCCAAAAAAAATCGGAACGCCAAAAATGACGGGGCTTATCGTCTTTGCGTCAGATGCTGACCTCACGGTCGAGTTCCAGCGTCTGGTGGGAAAAGCCCTCCTAGGAAAACGAAGGCAAACTTCACCCGAATGTCTTGTTTTGGGGCCTGTATAGTGTATTTGGGACGCGGAGATGTTTGGTGCAGACTCCTCCACTGGCGCTGTTTATCCATAGAGTGTATCCATTGGAAAAAAAAAAGTCTGGAGAACATGAGAGGTTCCAATGTTTTATAAGCATTGTATAGCGTCAGTGTTGCTTCTCGAAGCTCCTGGGAAGCAAGGTCGAGCTGTTTCTCGGCTACGGCGTCCCATACCTGCACCATGACGTGTCTAATATCTTTTGGATTGCCACAAAGTGCCTAACAGAGTCTGATTACAGGTTCCACAGAAAGTGTTTGTCGAAAGCTTCTCCGTTTATAGCTCCTAGAAGAAGTAATTAAAGCTTCTGGTGTCTAGTAGAGGGAAGACTGAAGATGTTTTGGGCGGAATGCTTTTTAGCTTTTAGACACAGTAACTCAGAGTAAAGTATGGATGATATTTATAAACCGCCTATCAGCAGCTGGTAGAAGTTTCTGATTTCGGATTTAGATTTGGCTTCTGGGCGATTGATAACTTCTACAAAAAATCCCCCCCCCCCCCCCCCCCCCCAAAAAACAACTAATGACTTGTGGATAAAGTATTTGAGTCCATGATTAAATGTTTCGGAATGAGTCATGAATTCTGCCAAAATATCAGATGTTTTTTATAAGTAATTAATTCTACACAAAATATTTAATGGTTTTTTTTTTTTATAAGAATAATTAATTCTACACAAAATGGCAGATGGTTTTAATAAGAATAATTAATTCTACACAAAATATTTAATGTTTTTAATATGAATAATTAATTCTACACAAATTTTTATTTAATTATTTAATGTTTTTTTTCTATGAGTAATTAATTTTACACTTAAATATCAGATGGATTTTATAAGTAATTAATTCTATACAAAATATTGAATTTTTTAAATGTGAGTATGTGTGTTAATTCTACACAACATATTTAATGTTTTTTATAAGAATAATTAATTCTACACAAAATATTTGATGTTTTTTATAAGAATAATAAATTCCACACAAAATATTTGATGGTTTTTTTAATAAGAATAATTAATTCTACACAATATATTTAATGGTTTTTTTTTAATATGAGTAATTAATCCTACACAAAATATTTACTTTTTTAAACGCGAGTAATTAATTATACACAAAATATTTAATGTTTTTTATATAATTAATTAATTCTACACAAAAATATTTGTAAAAATTTTAATATGAGTAATTAATTATACACAAAATATTTAATGTTTTTTTATATGAATAATTAATTCTGCACAAAAATATTTGTAAAAATTTTAATATGAGTAATTAATTATACACATAAATAGCAGATGGTTTTTATAAGAATAATTAATTCTACACAAAATATTTTGTTTTTTATATGAGTAATTAATTCTACACAAAATATTTTGTTTTTTATATGAGTAATTAATTCTACACAAAATATCAGATGTTTTAAAGTAGTAATTAAATGACGATATATTAGTTTTTTTCTATATATACGAATAATAATTAAAGAGAACATATATGATAATGAATGATATATATATATATATATATTATATAATAATATAAAACAATGAATTCATTACTCATATAAAAACCATCAGAGACCAAATCGAGCCTTGAGTGATTTCAGCTCTTTTTACTGAGGTATACGAAACAGTTTGGTAACTGATAAATAACCCAGATCTTTTCAGAAGATTTAGCAGTGGCCTCCGTCTTCGTGGAGCTGGACAGGACAGGTTTATTCCCTGCTGAGTCACAGCCACCAAACCGGCAGCATGTTCCAGCTCGTAAACTCAGACTCCAGAGAACCCAGATGGTTTGTGTTTTAGATGCGAGCGGCTCTGATCTAGCGCTGCGATTTGCCAACTGTGCTCCGATTCCCCGTCTATCACTTACGTCTACATAACAACAATCACCTCGTATCGTTACTCTGTTCAGCTGGTATTTACAGCTTGGTTCGTTAATTATCCCTCGCTTCATGAGTCTGAGGGGAGTGTGAAAGGAAGCGCCCCGTTTCTAGAAGGTATTCACTTCTTACTTACGTCTACGTTTTTGTTTAGACCCCAACTCTTTGTCCAGAATGTTGTATTAGCTGTTTAAAAGATCACATATTTAGTCGAGAACTCATTCCTCGTATTAAGGCCATTGAAGCCATTCAAATCTTGAAGCAGTTCTTTCTAGACAGAGCCTGTAAGTACGATCAGTTTATGGGGCGGAGTAATAACTTTCTAGACCTAGGGAGCCGCATTTTGGACGCGCGATAACTTGTAGTGACCAAAGTACGGCATATGATGAATACTGCTTGAATGAAGTACTCGATTAGGGAATGTTATTAGACCGAGTACTGCCCGGTAACGTCTAGTCCGAGTGTATGAGGAGGGGTTCTGAATTAGTAATCATGTGAATGGCGTAACGAGTATCGGCAACGGTCCACACGGGGTCGAGCGGTGATTTGGACACGGTGCACACGACCCCCATCTCTTCGCCCACCCACCCCCCTCGCATCTCCCGTCTGACCCGCTTGTCTACAATGCAGACGTGTGCGTGCGGGCAGTTAATCTGCATGTGCCCATATAAGGAGCGCAGCGCTCCGATTCTGGCCCCGAAAAGAGGAGAGAACGAGGCAGTGAGAGATGACGAGGGGGGACAAGCATGGAAACTCTCACAAATCTAATTTGCTGCTTATCGGACTCGTCTGCTCCTGCTCCTGCTCCTGCTCCTGCTCCTGCTGCTCCTGCTCCTGCTGCTCCTGCTCCTGCTGCTCCTCCTGCTGCTGCTGCTGCTGCTGAGTTGAAGCAATTCGACGTTTTGACCGCTGATTTCCATGAATCAAACAATCACAGGCAGACTTTACGCAGGCACGTGGGACTCGCTGCAGTAAAACTGCTTCTGGAGTGTGTTATTATTTGGGGTTTGGGGGACGTCCAGCCAGACGCGGCCTTGTTTCGTCCTACGTAGCCCGAGTAATTAGGGCCAGTGTTTGGATTTGATGGTGTTGAGGAAAGCAATAAAGCGTCTGACAGCTTCAGCGTCAGATGGTCCGTATTTACGCCGTCTTAACACGTCGTGGGTACAGATGTCTGGTGGGAGCTTGCCAGAGGGACTGCCTTGTAGCTTTTTTTTTTTTTTAACCTCGGGGAGTGGTGTCTGACAGGAGCTGGACGAGGCGTCTAATATAGTATCGTTTTTTTTCGTTACGAGGCGTCCGGGTAATCATTTCTGATCCGTGTTCTGATCTGCATTTAGCAGACGCCCTCATCCAGAGCGACCCACTTGCTTAAGGACCCAACTGTGGCAGCTTGGCAGAGGTGGGATTTGAACCCTGGACCACGAGGTCCGCTGTCCCGTACCATAACCCCTGGGCTACCACAGTCCATGAATAAACGAGGGGATTTTTCAGAATGAATACGAAGAGGATCTCGTAAGGACTGCTCCGTAATCTGATCCTGTCAGTCCGTTTTGACACTCTTGGGTGACCATGCACCCCACTGAACACACCCAGGGGGCACTCTGGTCCAGTTTGACCTGCTTCTGTTGATGAACTCACCCTCATAAACAGACCGCTTGATTCCTGAGGAGTGATTGGTTCTGTAGGGAGGATCTAATGTGCGCCAGGTTAGTAATCCGTTCTTGACGGAGTAGCCCATGGATCCTAGATGGGGTAATAGCTTTAGAGCAATAGAGTCTTTGGGAAGCAGAAGTATGATGGTCTCAATGAGCAGTCACTGCTCGACGTCGTATTGGACGGCTTCTAGATGAGCTGCAACCCGTTATCCAGTTATGTGATGTGCTAGAAGCGTGGACACTTCTAGATGTTGCTCTGGAATAACGTTAGTAATGACAGCAAGGTTTGGACTGGCTTCTGCTCAAGGGCTTGTTGGCGCCACGCACATTACTGTCGAGGGAGTTTGGCATGTTCTCTTTACGCCTGAACGGATTATCTCTAAAGGATAACTCGAAGATGACCCGTGATGGACCGGGTCCAAACCCCAGTGTGACTAAAAGCTCTTACAGAAGCTGAATGAATCACGGAGGTTTGACAGCTAGACGCACACACACTCATGCGCGCACACACACACACAAACAAACAGAGTTCTCGGGTATGGAGATCTCCAGCAGGAACATCCTTTCATCACACACTCTCTCTCTCTCTCTCTCTCTCTCACTCTCTCACTCTCTTCCAGCAGCGCTCTGTAATCACGGGCCGGCCCGACGCCAAGTTCTGCACCGTAAATCCCCCTCGGGGCAGAACAATAGCATCCAGCCATGTTATGGTTAAGGCAAGACACTACAGGTCAATAAGGGAGATGTTTTCTCTCGATACGCACAAGATGCGTCGCCGCTAAGCCGCCCGTTTAGGCCAGGCGTTCGAACAAACGGCGATCAATGGAACGGCGGGTGCAGATGACGTTCTGAACGCCGCCTTACCTCTACCTACCCCCTCCACGTTTGGTTTGATCCAGCAGCCGATCACGGCGCGAGGGTTCATTTTCGATAAGGGGAGACAGAAAGGATCTGGTGGGCCGGCATGTTCAAACCGCGCTCTGGACCGATTTAGGTTTAAATAGCATTTTAAAAAATGTCTTTCTCTTCCTTTTCGTCGTTTTCTTTTGTTGTTGTTATTGTTTGATCTCTTTCCGTTTCTTGTTGCCGTTTTTGTATTTCGTTGTATTTTGTTCATTCTTTTTGGTTGTGTGGTTTGATTGCTCCAGGTCTCATTCATATTTTTTTTTTTTTAAGTTTCGTTTTCGCTGTTTTTTAATCTTGTTTATTTCCTTTCCACACGGGGTTGTTTTTGTCCTTTCGTTATTTTCCGTCGCTTTGATCTTTTTTAACATTTTTTGTTCACTTGTTCACTTTTTCTCCGTCTTGCACCCATGTTTCTCTTTCATCCGTACTTATTGTTTCTTGATTTTCCTCTTATTTCATTTCTTAATTTATTTGTTTCTTCCTTTGTTGTTGCCGTTTCTCTTATTTCCGATGTCATTTCTTTCCCTTTCCTTTGTATTTTTGCCCGTCTTTGGTTTGCACTTTCCCTTTTATTTCAGTCCGTATTTCTGTTTATTTAAACGGTTGTATTTAAAATATGAATGTATACATCAGACCGTTATGGCCATGTTATAAATCAAACCCCTTCCTCATATTCCTTTCGTCATTTCTGCTTTTTTTTTTATTGTTCTTTATCTTTCTTTCTTTTCTTTCCTTCCCTCTACGTTCCTGTGTTCGTTGTTTCCGACCTGCCTTTTTTCAGTTTGTTTCTTGTTGATGTTAATTGCTATTTTATTTTATTTGATTTCTTTCTCTTCTGTTTTCCTTCTCTGCCTCGTTTCTTCCGTTTTCGCTACATAAGCAGAAGCGGGAGCACGTGTTTGTGATTACGGTGGTAATGTAGACACGCCGTTGGTGAATCCGTGCTAAACTGGAGGCTGTAAGCTTCCATTATTTGTAAGAAGCGTTCGCCTCGAAGCTCCGGCACAGAACTGAAGACAGAAAGACGGATGCTGCTGTCACCGTAATAACACGGTGGAGAGGAAACATCAGCCAGAACTGTCATTACACACACCACAGTAACTAGATAGAACCCCCCCCCCCCCCCACACACACACACACACAAACACACACGCACACACACACAAACGCTCGACCTTGTTCCGTCTGACCCACAGCATTACAGGAAGCTGAAGATTGTCTGTGTGTGTTTTCCAATTGAATAATTACATTCAGATTCCACACACACACACACACACACACACACACACACACACACACACTCTGTCTGCGTTTGTAAAAGCTGTTGTGCAGTCTGTCTCCTCTCAACAATGGATGCATTGTTCATACGTGTGTATGGTGTGTGTGTGTGGTGTGTGTGGTGTTTGTGTGGTGTGTGTGTGTGGTGTGTGTTACAGTGGTATGTCACCTGCCCTGTATGAACGGGGGAAAGTGTAACTCCAGAGATAAATGCCAATGTCCTCCGAACTTCACCGGAAAGTTCTGCCAGATGCAGACACAGAACGGCCAGAGCAGCCAGATCCACACCACACACACACTGCCACTGAGCTACGGTCACGGCCAGGGCCAAGGTAACACCCACATACACACACACACACACACTCACACTCTCTGTGAGCTGTGGTCACACACACACACACACACTGTATCAAAATGCCATCGAATCAATGGAGTCTTGACTCCAAATAGCAAAATGTATTTTCTTACTCACTTTCTATCTCTCCCTGTCTCTCTTTGTGTCTCTGTCTGCCTCTGTCTCTCTGTCTCTGTCTCTCTGTCTGTCTCTTTCTCTCTCTCTGTCTTGTTGTCTCTCTCTCTGTCTGTCTCTCTCTCTGTCTCTCTCTCTCTCTCTGTCTCTCGCTCTCTCTCTGTCCTGTTGTCTTTGTCTCTCTGTCTCTGTCTCTCGCTCTCTCTCTGTCTCTCGCTCTCTCTCTCTCTCTCTCTCTCTGTCCTGTTGTCTCTGTCTCTCTCTCTCTCTGTCTCCCCCTCTCTCTCTCTCTCTCTCTCTGTCTCCCCCTCTCTCTCTCTCTCTCTCTGTCTCAGGTGTGGTGAATATCCACGTGAACCATCCACCTGAAGCTTCAGTCCAGATTCACCAGGTTTCTCAGGTGGACAGCAGTAGCAGTAGCAGCAGTACCGTTCAGGTGACCCCCCCCCCTTTCACATGCCCCCAATTCCCAGTCTAGAACCCCCAACCCCTAAACCATAAGTACTGGAAAATCTCCCAGGGTTTTAATCCAGTTTGGGCCCTGGTACAGAGATCCAGAGAAAGATTTGAGAGAGAGCTAAAAGTGATGTAAAAGCTGTTCTAGAAATAAGGAGGCTGTGACAACGCTCGGTTCTTTTTTTTTTTTGGATAAATGAATGCATCTGTGCTTCAGAAAGTGACGCAGCAGCACAGCACCGTGTACCACAACCAGCAGAGCTTCCTGCATTACCAACCAGTCTCATCGAAAAGCCAGCTCGGACGCTGCTTCCAGGAAACCACCAGCTCACAGGTGTGTGTGTGTGTGTGTTGGGGGGGGGGATTCCTGTGCAAAAGTTTTAGCACTCTTGTATAAGCCAAAAATTCCTCAGTGGAGATGTGAGGGTTTTGCCTTGCATGCATGACCGGACCTAATATCCCTTTGAACTTTTTTTTTTTTTTTTTTTTAGTTTTAACTCTTTTTTTTTTAGTTACAGATAGGAGCTTAGAAGTGATCAAAAATGACACACAGCACTAACCCTACCGCGCCAATTCCTAGCCCTGACCCCGCCCTCCCCAAACCCACCCCCTTTTTCACCAACCATTACAAAACAGGCCAAATAATTCGGGACCAACCCGTGGGCGTCCCCCACAATTTCTGGTACGTGGTAAATCGTTATTAGACGACAGATGGAACAAATATCAGTCCGTGATCTGGGAATATCCTATCGCTGCGATTAAGCTGCGGCTCAGGCACCCGGTTCCGGAGCCAGGCGCCCGATTGAAGCCTTATCTGAAGGTGGAATTAAATTGAATCTCGTCTCTTCTCGTCTGTTTGACTGATTGTTTCTCTTGATGTGAAACGTTCACGCTGCACGCTTCACCCTTAATAGGTTTTCAGCTCGGCAGGGCTGCGCCGCCGAGACGATCGGAGTGCTGCTCCTCTCTCTGGGGAATTAGTGGGGAAAGTTTAAAAAAAAAAAAAAAAAGAGAGAGAAAGTTTTCGGAGCTTCGGAGCTTTTGTTCCCGATATTGTGCTTCTAAGCAGATATTAGGGATGAATTATAAGAAATGTCTGCTCATAGGGTAAATCTGTAATGTAGGAATCATAGTAATGCTTGTGTGTGTGTGTGTGTGTGTGTGTGTGTGTGTGTGACAGTGTGGGAAAGCTCTCCCAGGTCTCTCTAAGCAGGATGATTGCTGTGGGTCGTTTGGCACTTCGTGGGGATTCCACAAATGCCAGAAGTGCCAGAGAAAACCATGTAAGTGCAAAAAAAAAAAAAAAAAATGCCCATGCATGCAGACACGTTTCTAAATCCGTAGCAGGCCTCGCCTAATTTTCGCAAATTTCGCTCCTGTTTACAAACCTCATGTCTGAAAAGGCTGGGACCCACTCTGGCTCAGGGGGGAGAAGAATTGAATTCGACCGTTGCGACGCCCCGAGCGCTGGGGGAGAGATTTTGTTTTAAGGATTCAAAAACAAAACATTTTCCTTCATCTGAAATCCGCTAACGTCGCAGATTTAGGGTTATAGGACCATACACTGAACAACTGATGGCCCCAGCCCTGTGTGCGTGGTCCAGGCACGTGAGACGAAATACACAAATAGATGTAAACGATGACTCGGTTTTTAAAGAGGTAGGCGTGATCGACAATTTTAAAGCAGCCAATGGCAGAGCGGCCTCAGGTCACATGCCTTGCTTGTTGCTTATCGCTTTAAGATTTTGATCGACCGGTGTTATAGAAGTTCTAATAAATGTTCTAATAAAATTTCAAAGATAATTAATAATGCGATGTCACACACACACACACGCGCGCGCACACACGCGCGCGCACACACACAGAGTTCCTAATTGTTTGGAATAAATGGGAAAGGACATGAAGGAAGAGAGAGCAAGAGGAAATGTTGCAGTAGCATTGACTATGAGTGTACACACACACACACACACACACACACACACACACACACACAGTGTCGGTGCTGAGTCACTTATGTAAGCTGCTGGAATGCATGTGGAGGTCCATATATGGGGAAAATATTTCCAGCTGTGTATCACTGGACCGAATGAAAGCCTTCATTACTGTTTCTCTCACAGTTCTGAACAAAGGAAATACTGAATAGGAATAATTCAGGTAACGAGCGGCGCTAACGAGCGACTGTAACGAAACTTAGATCCACCGGTTTGCTCAAGGCTGCAAATCTAACGCCATGGATCTCACCCAGATGCGGCGTATGGAACACTGTTACTGTGACGTACGAACATCAACGATCTGTGTCGAGTTTTCAGGTCCAAAATGAATGACTTTGATCCTTAGAGTCGTACATTTGGTGCTTTTTGGAAAACCTTTGTTTCTTTTATTTGTTCTTTTATTTCTTGAAGCCGAGCGCCTTTACCGCTTCTGGTCGAGTTTGGCTTTTTGTGTTTGTGCTTATTTAATATTCGTTTTCGGAAACACACATAAAATCGGGATTTTTCATCTTTTCTTTAAATGTTTTTTTTTTTGTTTTTTGCATTTAGTTGCAATTTTGAAGGACAAATCTCATGCCCTAGATAGATCACCACTCGGGTTTTACTTTCTTATACTTTTCTTATACTTCTCATTTATATATATATATATATATTTTTTTTTTCCTTTATATATCATTTATATGTTTCTTGTGCAATTACATTTATTTTTACTTTTTTCATTTTGACTTTATTAAAAATATATAAAATATAAGTTTATATATATACACACACACACACATATATATATATATTTTTTTTTTTTTTTTCTTTTGGTATATATATATATATATATATTTTTTTTTTTTTGTGTATATATATATATATATTTATTTTGTGTGTATATATATATATATATATATATATTTTTTTTTTTTTCTTTTTTTTTATATGGGTTTTAAACCTTATGTATTCTTGTTTCCTTTGTTATTCCTTTGTTTTTATATTCAGTCAAGCCTTATAACTTTTTTTTTTTTTTTTATTAAAAAAAATATTTTAACAAAATATGAACGCGTTTATATTCACGGCTTTTTTAATTCCCGTTTTATTTTACTGCTCACAAATATTATTTGTTATATTTTGGCTATATTATATTACGAAATACTTCATTTTAAATGATCCCCTATTGTTTGGGAGCAGTGTATTTCTATTATAGATTTAATTCGGTTCTTTTTATTATGTCTTTTTTATTTATTTATTTATTTATATATATATATATATATATAGCCCTAGAAGAGTTTGGACACTCACTTAATTATGGTAATAGAAATGGATTCCATTTTCCAGCCCTGCGTCGTAAAATCGAACGCAGTAAAACTATGAAACGGCACGTCAGCCTGGAGAGCGAGGAAAAGTTTGCGAACCCTTTGTAACGTCTGGATTTGTGCATGAATTAATAAAACGTGGTCTGATTTTCATCCAAGCCATAATCCATCCAAGCACGTTCTGTCTTAAGTCATAACACACACACACACACACACACACATTATATGTCATTCAATTAGTCAATAGTCTTGTTATTGATACTCTATAAAGTAAATAAAATAAAGGTCTCTTTTCTTTCCAGCAGTGATTCCAGTGCTCGATTGTCCACATGGCTACAAGAAGTTCAACAGCACCCGCTGCATCGGTGAGATTTAGGGTGTGTGTGTGTGTGTGTGTGTGTGTGTGTGTGTGTTCCACATTTAGAGAGACTTTCACTTTTCACATTTATTTCTGTGCTGAACAAGATTTAACACCTTTCAGGGTAATAGTCTACACACACACACACACACACACACACTTACAAACTTGAGTCATTATCCTTTCAGTTTTTATTGCCCCTGTGGGTCACGCACGCACACACGCACACACGCACGCACGCACGCACACACTTGGACGCTTCATCTCTTCTGGGCTTGTAAACCGGATGTACCTTTGACCTGCAGTGTGAACACAGTGGGACTTAAAGAGGGCACAATGGAAACGGGTCCCGCTGCCTTCCATGGGTCCGGGGTCTCTCCAGTGTGACCCATACGACTGCCTGAGATTCTGTTTGTTTGATTTTTGGAACAAGTACGCAGAAATACAGCTAGAGAGAAGAAGTGTCTAGTTAATTCTGACCCGTAGCACTGCAGGAGAACTCCAGGGCCCGTGGTTCCCAACCTGAGGTCTGAACCCCCCCTTTGGGGGGCCCCAAACGTCACGGGGGTGCGTGAGGCTTCATCTGCTCTGTGCTGAACAGTTCCAAGGGTGCTCTGAAGATCATAAGTAATATCGACATGCATTTTTTTTTTACGTTATTTTAATCTAATATTAATATTTTACGCTTTCTTGTAGCTTTTTTCTCCTATATATTAGTCTACGTATTATTTATTATTATTATTATTAATATGTGTGATTTGTATATCTATTACATATATATTTAAAAAATATATATATATATTTTTGGCGTAAGTACGGTCTTACAATATGATTTTTTAAAATTATTTATTAATTTAATTATTAATTATTATTTTTCAAAATATAGGTTTACATATAAATATAAATTTTTTTTTTTTTGTATATATATTTGATCAATTTTTATTTATATCGATTTGAAAACATTTTCTTAATTCTTATTTTCTGTGTTATTAGTTGTTTTTAGATTATTTTTATATTCAGTCAAGTCTTATAACTTGCCATATATACATTTTTTTCATTAAAAAAAAAATATTTTTAAAGTATTTACGTGTTTATATTTACGGCTTTTGAAGATTTATTCCCGTTTTATTTTCCTGCTCGCAAATATCGGGCTATATTTAATTTGGAAATACTTCATTTTCAAATATCCCCTATTTTTTATTCTTTTTTTTATGAGCAGTGCATTTCTATTATAGATTTCATTCGGTTCTTTTGATTATGTCTTTTTATTACGGCTTCTTCCTTACAACGTTTGGGGGATTTTCCGTGCCGCTGCCGCCCTAGGCTGCTCTGAGACGATGGTCCATTGTAAAAAGTGCCATGGGAAATAAATTGTTGCGTCGTCGTGCCGTGTTTTTCAGACGTGAACGAATGCCAGTTGCAGGGGGTGTGTCCTAACGGGAACTGCATTAACACGATGGGCAGCTACAGGTGTTCGTGCAAATCTGGATACATACCCGATGCCACCTTCACCACCTGCTACCGTAAGTTTATTTGCTCGATCTTCTCCTGATCTGTCCGTCCATCCGTCTGTCTGACTGTCCATAGTTTTCTCTCATTCCCTAGTCTTTCTGCTTCTCCTGTTTCTCTCTTTTTTTTTTTTTACCTAAAAAAAAAGTTCAAACAGATTCGGATCTGCAGATGCAGCTGTCAGTCCATTTGTCCTTTACACCTGAGCTTGTGTCATTAAGGCTGGCGCTCTGTACCCGGGCTAAAAAAACAGCTAGAAAATTACAAAATAATAAATACTAACAACACTGGCTCGCATCTGACGCGCTCTGCCTTTGCCTCTGGTTACTGTCTGGAGTGGGTTTGGTATGTTCTTCGTCTAGCTGTCTCAGGTTTGTTGAGTACCCCGAAGTAACCCCAACCCTAAAGATAGTGCATAGAACGGGCATTCATTGAAAAAAAAACCCAGAAAGAGCACATATTGGTTTATAGATCAGCCTTTTCGCCAGATCCTCTGTGATCCCCCGCTTTGGCCTCTCTTCCTTTTCTCATCGTTCATGTGAAATGGGAATTTCTTATCGCTAAATCGCTAGCAGTGTCTCCTGTCTGGAACGGGACGTGGTGATTTCATTTAAATGGATCTGTCGCTCACGAACGTAAAGGAACTGTTCGCTTGAAACAAACAAAAAACACACACATTCAAGTCGTTTGTTGATTTTAAAGGATTACTTAAGGCGAGATCAATTTCTTCTGCCGTTCTGCAGCGTAATAAAGGCTCACAGCAGTTATTAATAGCCGCTCTAACAGCGTCTGTTCGTCCCTTCATTCATCCAGCTTGCGTAATGGAAGACTGACTGAATATTTCTTTTTTTTTATCTTGTTTTTTGTTTTTGTTTTTTTGCCGTGTTTCTTGTACGTGCCTGATTGCTGCCGTGCTGGTGACCTAGTACCCTGTCCAGACCAAAACATTTGGCTTGAGAGACAGGTCCTTCAGACATCACGGCTTATAAACATTGGAACGTCCTCCATGTACGTGGCTTTCGGCTTTTGTCTTTTTGCTGTGGAAGTGTCTCCTGCTGAACCTAAATCTATGTCTATCTAAATTAATGGTGGCCTAAGACTTTTGCACAGTACTCTAGATGCTAGATAGATCGTCATTGAAGCTTCCTGTCTGTAGTTCTGTATATATATATATCTCCAGATCCGTGTTCCTGGTTTGAGCTTGTGGGTTTGTGTTACTGCTTTCACTGCTGTGTGCGCGTGTGCGCGCGTGTGTGTGTGTGTGCGTGTGTGTACTAGTGGTCAATTAGTTTTAATTGCCAATGCCAATACATGATAAAAAAATATTAGGGTGTTTTAGCGATGCAAAAAAAATGGGAAGGTGCAGTTCCAGTTTATAACACTAGATGGCACGGTCATACCCAGACGCAGATCCCGTTCTCAGTGACAATCGTCCTTTCTTTTACTCGCGGGGAACTAAAGTTTCTTTTCCTCTTGTACTTATTCTCCCTCGGGAATAAAAAAGGAAAGTTTTCAACACGCGGCGAAGCTACGCGATAAGCCAAGTGAGAAGATAATTCTAAGGTTTTAGGAGGAATGTAGAATTTGGTTCAGACTGAAAGAATGAAAAGAAACACTGAATATAAGAGATGCTGTACGCTTGATGGAATGGGGCATTTTGTTTACAATTTTTAAAATGCAAAACGCATGCAAGAAAATGCGCGTTGCGTTCATCGTTTGCTCTACAGGAATGAAAAGGAAAGTCGTTTTTCGAGTGTAAGGTCAGCCGTTGTGAGCAGATCGTATAGCGTTGCATCCCTAGCCGATATGATTTGGGTCTCGATTTGCTAAAAAGCAGATAAGAATAAATATGACGCAACTTAAATGAACAGCTCTGAATACGCTGCGTCTGTTAAAATAGCTCGTAACGGCGTTAATTGGTACGATTAATCGCTCCACCGCTGCTCTGCTCTTGTCACTGATCCTCCAGCAGCACTGACACCGCTATTAAATGTTGGGAAATAACGCACGAGAACGCTTTTAACCGCTTAGCTTGCACCCCGAGTTACGCTTCTCTGTCGTCAATTTATCACTTTCGATTTTCCGCACTTTTTTCAGAGATTAAGACGTTAGAGGCGCGGGATCTAGACGTGTTCAGAGACGTCTTTGCCTTGCATCGATGTTCCAGAGGAACGCGGTGAACGTAGTGAAAGGGCTTTCCGTCCTCTCCCGCTTTCCTTCCCTCCCTGGTTCACGCTTTGCTCTTCCCTCCTCCCTTCGCTCTCGCCCTTTCCATCGCCGTCCTTTTAGACGAAATAGTCGACGCATCTCTGCTCACGGTGAAAGGAATTGCTTTCCTTTTTCTTTGTCCTCCATGTCTGCGCGCTCCTCCCTCGGCCCTGCCTTGCCCCGCCCCTCCCTGCACGGGTGGAGCAGCAGAGGCCCCGCCCCCGGTGCAGGAGGAGCGGGGTGCGTGTTTCCGCGTCTTTGGTGGCGGGCGTCAGTGTTTACACCCGGTCTCTACCGAGCTGAGCAAACAGCTGTGCTGCTGCAGCGTGGGGAAGGCGTGGGGGGCGCGGTGCGAGCGCTGCCCGCTGCTCGGGACAGGTAAGAACACACACACGCGCGTGCGCACACACACACACACACACACTAACTAACTAACTTCAATTAACAAGCATTTCTATGTTAATACGGCATGTGAACCCGTTTCTACAAAGAGAATCCAAACAATAAACAATAAAGGGACTAAAGATTTGTTTGGATGGTTAGGCTTTAGGTGTTAATTAGGATTAATTAAGGACAGTCCTTATAAGGATAGCCTGACATGAATGTGTGTGTAATATGAGCTTCATGCAAAAGTTTTGACACCCCCGGAAAAAGCAGTCTTAACCAACTTACAACTGCTGAACCCTTTTCCCTTCCCTTATCACGTGTCTGTGTGTGTCTGTGTGTGTGTCTGTGTGTGTGTGTGTCTGTGTGTGTGTGTGTGTGTGTGTGTGTGTAAGAGAGAGAGAGAGAGAGAGAGAGAGAGAGCTCTGCAAACGTGTGTTTTCCCATAAATACTGTCTGTTTTCCCTTATTTACTATTTGTTAAATTGCTAACTTGTGAATGTGAGCTCAGTGATTTTGACCGTGGCATCATGGTTGGTCCGATTATTTTGTTTTATTTATTTATTTATTTTTTGGGTGAAAAACAGAAGAAAAACAAGAAGCGATGAAGGCGGGCTTTTGGCCGTTTGACGAAATATTAGGTACATCCAATTTTAGGAATAAAAACAGACCGGACAGAGCTGACCTCATTAGATTTAGGAGGTCTGTCCAGTAAGCTTTCACTCAGAAATAATAAACAAAAACGTATAATTATTATTTACAATAATAATAAATATACTTAATAATGAATAGTAATAATAATAATTATTATTATTATCATGTTAATACATTCTGTTATGGATATTACTATTATTAGTATTATTTAATATTATAATGAAGAATATTTTATTAGTAATATTTTATCTATATTATTATTATTATTATTATTATTATTATTATTATTATTATTATTATGTTAATACATTGTTTTATTAATATTATTATTACTGTTATTTATTATTAATATTATAATGAATTATATTTTATTTTTACTATTTTATCTTCATTTTTATTATTATTATTACTATTATTATTTATTTATTATTATTATTAATAACCTCAGTCCAAACCGGATCATTTTATAAGCAGTAAAACCTGCTGAAAAAAAACAGGAGGGCAAAGAAATGTGAGGACGAAGAAAATATTATGTGAAAAGTACGATAAAATACGCAGGCATCATTGTTAGCATTGTTTTTCCCTCTCTTTATTTGAACACGATCATAAAATGATCAGATACGGCCTTACGGTGGCCTGAGACTTTTGAACCGCGAAGTTTTTTTTTTTTTTAACTTAATTTCTCCAGTTATCAGCGTCTAATTCTACTGGCTACCAGTTTGAATCATTTTAATATCGCTCTACGATAGCCTCGTACGTTTGAAATCTTACTTATGCACCAAAATTTGCTTGGAACTTGGATCGGTTTGACGGTGGCGGCTGTACGCCAGGTCGTGCCTTTTTAATCGTCGGCTCAGTTCTTTGTTTCTTTGCCCCGAAAGCAGGACATTGAAAATGAAACCCTAATTCCCTGAGCTAACGCTGATCACTTGCTGTGCTCTGAACCTGGAAGATCTGGCAACCGTGCAGGTCTTTCCCTAAGCCTGATCTCTGTGTCTCTCAGCTGCCTTTAAGGAGATTTGCCCCGGAGGTTTGGGATACCACGTCCCCACTCCGTACGTCTATAAACCCAAACCGCCTCCTCCCCCGAGCCGCGTCCAGCCCGACGAAGCGGAGCGGAGCGAGAGGCCCCGGATCACACACCAGGGACCGACGGTACTAATCTCCCCGCTGCCCGTCCCCACGGTCCAGCAACCCATCGAGGCCTTCGGTTTCACAGAGAGGCATCGGCCAGGTGAGGCAGAGTACAGTCGAAATTTATCGTCATGAGCACGGGGGGGGGGGGAATGTGAGCACAGTGATTTTGACCGTGGCACCATGGTTGGTGCGTTGTGATTTTCTTTTTTAATACCATATTTGTTCCTGTTATAATAATGGTTCCGATTATTTTATCTTAATTTATTTATTTTTTTTGGCGAAAAACAGAAAAAAAACAAGAAACGATGAAGGCGGGCTTTTGCTGTTCGAAGAACAAAAACGTATAATTATTATTTACAATAATAATAAATATACAAAATAATGAATAATAATGATACTAACAATAATAATAATAATAATAATAATAACTATTATTATTGTTATTATCATATTATTATTATTATTATTATTATTATTATTATTATTATGTTAATGCCTTCTTTTATTAATATTAATATTATTATTACTATTATTATTATTATTAATATTATTATTATTATTATTTATTAGTTTTATGATGAATTCTATTTGATAAGTATTATTTTATCTATATTATTATTATTATTATTATTATTATTATTATGTTAATAAATTGTTTTCTTAATATTATTATTATTACTATTATTTATTCTTAACATTATAATGAATGATATTTTATTAGTACTATGTTACCTACATTATTATTATTTTATATTTTATTATTATTTTTTTATTTTATTATAATTATTTTATTAATATTATTATTTTATTACTATTATTATTATTACTATTCTTTATTATTAATATGAGAATGATTTCTATTTTATTAGTAGTATTTCTCTTTGGAAAGCTCAGCGTGTCCAAACTTGAGGCGGATGGGCTAGAACACAGAGGCACTACGGAATATTAATATAGTGTTAATTATCTCTCTTTATCCTCCTTCTCTCTCTCTAGTGGTGGTGGAGAAAACTTCACCGGCCTTACCGGTCGCCGTTTTACCGTCCAGCGCCAGCCAGGTCATTTCCCCGACTCAGCTCGCAGGTACGAACAGTGAAGCTATAACTTTTTAATGTGTAAATTGACCCTGCGTGTAGTGTATGTAGTGTAGAGTCTGTCCTCGGTTGATCCTCGCAGACTGGACTCTCTGTATTAATAGACCAACGAGCACGCTTTACTTAGCCACTGCCGGGCAGAACAACACTGCCTTTCCCTTTTCGGATGGGCTGATTGTGCCTCCGCAGGCCGGGGATCGGTCAGCGTCGCGTCCTGCCCGAACCGTGCCACTTGGCAGCACATCCCGACGCCCCGCCTTGGGCTTTATTTAGACGGAGTCCTGAATTAAAGCATGCGCGCATGCGGCGTATAGACAAAAGTTTGCGGACGCCTCTTCGAATTACTGCGCTCTCCTGTCTCACCTTTGCTATATCAGCCGTACGTTTCTGGATTCTCCTCCACGTCTGACACTCTTATACGTTTTTCCACTTCTACTTCATGAACTTTCTGGCCTGCGGTCTGCTCTCTTTGACCGAGAGCATCGATCACACCTCACCTCAGGTCCTGTTCCAAAATCTAGTGGCAAGCTCTCTCAGAAAAAGAGAGACTGTTGTGGCAGCAAAATCCACACTAATAGCCATGTGTTGCATGCAATGATTAGGGTGTCCACAAACTTTTGTTCCTACAGCCTCATGCGACTTATCGGGGCACGAGGGTACCGCAGGCGTACAGTTACGTTCACAGACACCGCCCAGAACCGTGCGCTTGTCTTTGTCCCCCTGTCTCACCGTTTGTAGAAGTGGACGAGTGCGCGATCAGTCCTGACATCTGCGGCCCCGGAGTTTGCTACAACACCGCGGAGAGTTACGACTGCATCTGCGACGCCGGCTACAGGTTAAACGAGGACGGAGGCACATGCGTAGGTGGGTGAAAGAATTTACACGGTTTGTTCGTTGCGTTCGGGGACTCGACATGAGTGGCTTGAATAGAATCAGACTCGAGTCGCAAACTTAAAGACTTGCTTGACTAACAGTGACTAAGAAAGGAGGCATTTTTAGGATTGGTTTTGTAGCTGAAACATGACTGGGTGATTTCTTGAAAACTGGCAACCTGTCAGAACACAAGAAAGCAGCATGCGGACGACCGAAGGACCGGCCGTTCCGAAATGATAGACGTTTGGATCCGAGGGATTATTCGCTTATTAAAACAAGACCCGTCTTTTTACCGGCGCAGCCAGAACTGTTACCGCAAAGCTGCACTTTGGATTTAGCTCAGTCAGTCAGGCTGTTCTCATGAACCCTTTTTTTAGTTCCGGTTCTTTTAATGCTTTTAACGCTTGATCTCCCGAACGTCTTCCGTCGTCTTCTGCAGACGTCGACGAGTGTGCGGACAGCCTGCGCCGGTGTACCAACGGGCGCTGTAAGAACACGCCTGGCAGTTTCAGGTGTGTGTGCCACCTCGGCTTCATCCCGGACGAGGAAGGAACCGGCTGTGTGGGTGAGTGTGGAACCTTCTAGATCTGATCTCATCCCCCCCATCACACCCGTGATGTCATAACGCACCCTCTCTCCAATGTCCTGTTGCTTAATTAGATTTGAACTTTAATTAAATCTCATCTCGTTCCGTAACGCTTTATCTGCTTATAGGTGCAATTCTGTCATGCAAACATTTCTACTAGAAACTCAGTTTAGCCTTCTGTCCATCCATCTGTCCTTCTGTCCATCCGTCCATCTCTCCATCCATCTGTCCTTCTGTCCATCCGTCCATCTCTCCATCCATCTGTCCTTCTGTCCATCTGTCCATCCATCTGTCCTTCTGTCCATCTGTCCATCTCTCCATCCATCTGTCCATCCATCCATCCATTTGTCCATCCATCTGTCCATCCATCTGTCCTTCTGTCCATCCATCTGTCCATCAATCTGTCCATCCATCTGTCCATCCATCTGTCTATCCGTCCATCTCTTCATCCATCTC
>JAUZST010071082.1:0-21796 GCA_034779995.1 Parotocinclus haroldoi
TGACTTAGGAATGGTCTTTAGATGTGAGAGGGTTCCAGACTTGGGTCAATTAAAAGTAGTTTCGGAGTCTTTTTTGTACGTTTTCTGGTGTATGGTTAGCATAAAATATAAAAAAATCTAGTATTTAAATATCTAGTAAAATAAACAAATGAACAGTACAAGCAATCTTATTTTATTAATAAGAACAATGAAAAAGATTCAGTGATGTAAATTCCAGGAGAGTAGAAGCAGACCAAACTGACGAAGGAAGAGAGTTCCAGATAGTAGAACATACAGAAATGCCAAAATTAAAATCATCACAAAAATCTAGATAGTAGAAAACTTTGAATGAGCCTACATGATTTGATAATTATATTCCAGCAAATATAATGACCACTGCATTTAGCAATTTCAGAAATAAACTAAGCACACTGAAATTGAATTCAAAAACATGATCTGTCACTCAGACCTCAACATCTCCACATGTCTAAAATTAAAGCAAAATAGTATTAAATGCAGATTAAGTCCAAGCTTTTATTGAATTATATTTAGGTACCAGAAAAACCAGGTTATACAGGTGAGTATATAAGGTTTTATCACTTTAGATAAGTTTTATGCTGTAAGATGTTTAATTACACTGTTACCTTCGATAAACTGCTGATTATAAAACTACATAAACCTTAGAACGCATAAATTGTCCATGTCTTCAGACAACTCTTCAGAGCCCAAGTGCATCTTTCTTAACCTGACAACCGAGCAGAGAATTGCCTGCCTGTATATACTCTTCCAGGCCATCCACTGAAACAAACACACATAAATGCACATACCATTATGATTCTGACTGAAAAATAATCATATTGCAATGAAAAGTCTATCATTCTGAACATAGTCCTGGTAAGCACTTGATGTTTATTGAAAAGATAATGAAATGAGAAAATTAATACAAAACATCGGCTTTTGCTATGTTTGTGTATTGTAGCTTGAGCAGTGAGTGCTGATGAAAATGTTGTGTTCACCATTCTGAGTGTGGATCCATTTCACTGCTTTCATAGCCACAAACTGCCACTCAACTTGAGCGTCCATTTTAAAGCCATGTAACCATATCAGAGCCAGCAGTGTAGCCCAGACCCCTGGTTCCACCTGCACACAGATTTGTAAAAAAAGTTACACATATACACACTGATCATCCGAATCACCACAACCACTTACAGACTGAATAACAAATGACATTGATGTCATGTAACAACAGCATGTTAAGCTTGGAGATACTGTACAAAAATAAGCAACTGAAAAATGTATTCAGTTTTCATAATAAGAAATTTAAATTGAAATTATTCAGCTAATATCTGTGCATGTATACTCCTGTATATCTATACTGCACACAAACATTGGAGGGTATTTCAAAATGAAAGTGAGCACTGTATATGGATGATACGGATAAAAGTTTGGGAACAATTCCAAAATTGTCTGATTAAGATCAAGTTTATGTTCAAGACTGTCAAGTTGCTCATCAAAGTTAACAACCTTTTCTTTATGGACTTTAAGAGGAAAGTGCAGAAATGATCTGACTTGTTGGAGAGGTGAGCTCTATGTATGTGTCCATGATTGACAGGGGTGTTAAGCTCAACTCATTCTACTGCCACTGTCAGATTCCATGCGTGTATGCTTAAAATTTATAAGAAAATTGAATGTTGCTAAATACTTCAAATAAATATTTGTATTTTAAGAGGTGCATACACATACATATACAATTTACCAAATAGTGTACATTATGTTTGTAAAATAGTCTAAAGTAGACACCTTTTTGCATGTTATACAATGTTGTACAATCTGTACTCAATACTCGATAATGAAACCTGTGAAAACAAAATTTTACTATTTATTTGCAAATTTATTCAAAAGGAAAAACTATAATTTCACATAGGCATACCTATTCACTCCCTTTACTATGACACGACATTTAGCTCATGGCATGGGTTTCTCTTGATCATCTTTGAAATGTAGCCTTCTCCAGATCTGTGCCTCCACACAATCCAGTCTCTAAGGCCTACATGCAATTCTTTTTTTTTTTTTTTTCCTGTGATATACATTGTTTGCACCGAGTATATAGTCAGTGTGTATCTTTCCAAGTTCTGTACAATCAACTGAATTTACCACGGGTGGACTCCAATCAAGGTTTAGAAACATCTCATTAATGATCAAGAGAATCAACCCCCCGAGCTAAATTGCCAAATGCATAACAACAGATCTGAATCATTATGTCCATACGAAAGTTTCCTTTTTAATACATTTGCAGGAATTAATAAAATCACTTTCATTGTTTTCACTTTCTCTTTATGCGGCATTGAGTGCAGACCTTAACAAAATGTGAAAGAGTCTCATGACTTTCCAAATGTACTGTATGCTAAGCACAGATCTGCACTTAATGATAATCACATTAAATAAACAAATAACCTGTGCAGGTGTCTGCTTCTTTAGCTCTTCTTCTGACTTTCCAAACACCTGTGCCAGTGTGGACCCCATTTCCCAGCATCCTGAAGCCTTCTGCAGGGAGACCAACTGAAGCAACGTGTCCTTCTGAGGCTCAGAGGTTTCTACAGGGATGCACAAATACATATAAAACTCTCCACACCCCTGTTAAGTGGCTTTTTTGTGAAGATAAATTAATAAAACTAACACTACCTGAAACGCCATCAGTCTCCAAGGTAATGCCGTCAGCAAAACCTAAATCATGCAAAGTATAACTGAGTTAAACAGTTTTGCTATAAAATATCCGTTTTATAAAAAGAAGGTAGAAAGCGATTAGATACAAAAATGTATTAGTGTCCAGTGTTCTTTGTGTTCAAGCTTGATGTGCTTATCAGTCACTGGGACTGAGAATTTTGTAATACACAATACCAGTTAAAAGATTAGACACAAAAATAATGAAATCTGTGTTTTATTATGGTATTCACTAAAATGACACAACTTTTGCAGACATACTCTTACCTACATGAAGAAAGGATGGTCTAAAGGTAAGGCTTGTATAGGAACTGTACAATGTAAATATCCATAGTAGTAGGTGTGGTTGTAATTTATGTAATAAAAGTGTCTAAAACTCCCAATTGGTAAATGTGAACTGTTGTGCCATGCCTAAATAAATGATTACAATTTCAATCACAGTTTCATTATGCCATTTACATCCACTTAAATAAAGTACTGGGAACTGTATAAGTAACTATAACTGTAAAGTAACAGGAACTGTACAAAGTAAATGTTTATAGTAGTAGGTGTGCAGTCGTAATTTATGTTATAAAATTCTTAGTTTACCTATGACTTACCTGCCATCGTTGAAGCTTCACCTAAATAAAGGATTAAACAGAATTACAAAAAATGTATCTTTTAATATGCTATTTACTTCCACTTAAAAAACTAAACTTCTGCAGACTTAATATTTACTACATGAGTAAAATGTATTGTACAGTATAAAGGTAAGGATTGTATAAGAACTGTACAATGTAAATGTTTATAGCAGTAGGCATGGTGGCATTTGTGTTACAAAAGTGTCTCAAATTCCCAAGTTAATGACTTACGTAACGTCTGTGGAACTGCACCTAAGTAAAGGATTAAACAGAAATACAAAAATAAAATAATATTCAAACTTGGGTGACTTCTCCCGGCCATTTTAGTTTAGCTTGTATAAGAATTGTACAATGTAAATATTTATAGCAGTAGGCATGGTGGCATTTGTGTTATAAAAGTGTTTCAGCGTCCCAAGTTAATGACTTGCATAACATAAGTGGAGCTGCAACTAAATTAAGGATTAAACAGAAATACAAATATAGATGTAGGCATGGTGGCAGTTGTAGTTTCTGTTATAATGAAAAATTAAAACTTACGTGACTTCTGTCGGCCCTTAACTAAGTAAAGGATTAGACGCAAATATCATAAAAGTTACATCTGCGTTTTATTATGCTATTTACATCAACTTAAAGAAAAAACAAATCTGTTTTATTATGCTATTTACTACCATTTAATTTAAAAAGAATTCTGCATACTAATTCTCTGCTACTTTTACCTACAAGAATAAATGGGTGGTATAAAAGTAAGGATTTCATAAGAACTGTACAATGTAAATGTTTATAGCAGTAGGCATGGTGGCATTTGTGTTATAAAAGTGTCTTAAAGTCCTGAGTTTATGACTTACATAACATCTTTGGAGCTTTACCTAAATGAAGGATTAAACAGAAATACAAAAAAGTAGGCATGGTGTCAAACTCCCAATTAATAAATGTGAAGTGTTGTTTCATACCTAAATAAATTAATAAACAGAATTACAGAAAATCTATTTGTTTTTTTTTAATATGCTACTTACTTTCACTTAAAGAACAGAACTTCTGCAGACTTAATATTTACTACATGAGTAAAATGTATTGTACAGTATAAAGGTAAGGATTGTATAAGAACTGTACAATGTAAATGTTTATAGCAGTAGGCATGGTGGCATTTGTGTTATAAAAGTGTCTCAAAGTCCCAAGCCAATGACTTACGTAACATCTGTGGAACTGCACCTAAGTAAAGGATTAAACAGAAATACAAAAATAGATGTAGGCATGGTGGCAGTTGTAATTTCTGTTAGAATGTTAAATTAAAACTTACGTGACTTCTGTCGGCACTTAACTAAATAAAGGATTAGACGCAAATATTATAAAAGTTAAATCTGCGTTTTATTATGCTATTTACTTAAAGAAAAAACATGAAACATGTTTTATTATAAATGTGAACTGTTGTGCCATACCTAAATAAATGATTAAACACAAGTATTACATTTCATTATGCTATTTACTTCCTCTGAAAAATGTACTGGATAGGAACTGTACAAAGTAAATGTTTATAGTAGTAGGTGTTCAGTAGTAATTTCTATTATAAATTTTCAAACTCCCATGTTTACCCATGACTTACCTGCCATCATTGGAGCTGCATGTAAATAAAGGATTAAACAGAATTACAAAAAATCAATCTGTTTTTTAAAATGCTATTTACCTCCACTTAAAAAAACCAAAACATAAATCTGTTTTATTATGCTATTTACTACCATTTAATTGAAAAATATGTCTGCATACTACCCATGACTTACATGCCATCATTGGAGCTGCACCTAAATAAAGGATTAAACAGAATTACAAAAAAATCAATCTGTTTTTTAAAATGCTATTTACCTCCACTTAAAAAAACAAAACATGAATCTGTTTTATTATGCTATTTACTACCATTTAATTTAAAAATATGTCTGCATACTAATTATCTACTACAGGAGGAAATAAGATTGTATATAAAAGTAAGGACTGTAGAGAAACTAAACAATGTAAAGGCAGTTGAAATTTCTGTTATTGAAAGTGTCTCAAAATTCCATATTCGGTAACATACATTTCTGCATTGGAACCATATCTAAATCAAAGGTTAAACACAAATATTAAAATACAAAAACCTTCGTTTTATTATGCTTCCACTTAAAGAAACCTCTGCAGACAATCCACCTTGTTGAGCGAGACAATGTAAAATTTAAATAGGGAAGTTAGTATTTTGAATTGAAATAAACATTTCCTTTTATGTTAAATACACTATGTTGTCAATTGTAGTGTACAATAAGTACATTAGATTGAATAGTGTGGAAAATAAACTAGGTCATGTTCTGTCCAGTAATTTCAGTGGAATATGATGTGTATACAAACATTTGCGGTTTGTGGTATGAATTATTTACAGTGGTTTAGTCCCTAAATATTTGGCAATATACACAATAGTGCCACAGTCGCTTTTTGTCTTATAGTCTGAAATCAAAACATTTAGATATATATTTACACATTTTGCAAGTATAAAGTAATAGAGTAATAAAGTAATAAAGGTAAACCAAGTAATTTCAAACAACAAAGGCAACACTTCCTTTGTTTCTTTTTCACTGTTTAACTGTTTGGATATGTCTATACCAGCATTCCATATATATTGTATTAAGAAATATCTGCCCAATCTTTATTGCAGAATAGTTTATTAATAATTTTCAGTTACATTTACCAGTGATCAGGAATTAATTGTTTTTTATGTTCATCAACAGTTTACCACCTGCCGATCAGAGGGCAACAGATTTTCCTCAAGAATTTGGGTATATTTGGCAGCAACCATTTTCCCTCCTGACCAATCGCAAATTCCAGCTACCAGTGTCCTTCTGGTGGAGAATTTTTTCAATATACAATGCCCAATGTACTTTGCCACCCAGCCCACCAGCTCAGATTTTACAGACATCTCGCTGGTAATCTTGTTGCTCACTCTCTGGGCTCTCAGCAGTCTGGTCTGCAGGTAGCATGGAGCACAAACACAGTGACCAGTTTACTCAATCACTCTGTAGGAGCAGGAGTGAATATCTGCCTTGTCTCTGAAAAAAGTCTCCACTTGAGACTTTCATCAGAGACTCATGTTCCTGTCAGGCCTCTGCATATATTGCAGTTCTTAATATACTAGGAAAATATACTAACATAATAACCTTAGGTTTTGTCTAAAATTAAGAATACAAATCACTTCTGTGAGTTGCTCAGGGTTGGATTGGATAAGAGTGTCTGCTAAATGCTGTAAATGTAAGTATATGTGCTGTGGGGAAAATAAGTATTTGATACACTGCCAATTTTGCAAGTTTTCCCACCTACAAAGAATGGAGAGGTCTGTAATTTTTATTGTAGGTACACTTCAATCGTAACAGCCAAAATTTAAAATATCCAGAAAATCACATTTTAATGCTTAAAATAAGTATTTGATCGCCTACCAACAAGCAAGAATTCTGGCTCTTACAGATCTGTTTTTCTTTAAGTTTTTCTTTAAGAAGCCTCCTATTCTGCACTCATTACATGTATTAATTACACCTGTTTGAAGTCGTTACCTGTATAAAAGACACTTGCCCACACACTCAATCAATCACAGTCCAACCTCCCCACCATGCCCAAGACCAAAGTGCTGTATAAGGACACCAGGGATAACATTGTATACCTGCACAAGGCTGGGATGGGCTACTGGACAATAGGCAAGCAGCTTGGTGAGAAGGCGACAATTTTTGGCGCAATTATTAGAAATTCAAAACAACACAAGATGACTGTCAATCTTCCTCGGTCTGGGTTTTATGCAAAATCTCATCTCGTGGGGTAAATCAGCCGAGAACTACACAGGACAACCTGCTCAGTGACCTGAAGAGAGCTGGGACCACAGTCTAAAAAATGACCGTTTATAACATACTACACTGTCATGAATCCTGCAGGGCACGCAGGTCCCCCTGCTCATGCCTGCATATATCCAGGCCAATTTTGCCAATGACCATCTCGATAATCCAAAGGAGGCATGGGAGATGTGGAGTCATGTGGTCAGATGAGACCAAAATAGAGCTTTTTGGTATGAACACCACTCGCCGTGTTTTAAGAAAGAAGGACGGGAACACCATCCCATAGACATGTGGGTGGAAACATCATACTTCTCTAGTCCTGAACCCAATAGAAAATCTTTGGGGGCAGCTGAAACTCAGTGTTGCCCAGTGACAGTGCCAGAATATATGAATGGAGTGCGACAAAATCCATTTTTTAGATTTTGCCCCTCACAGCTGAAGTGTACCTATCATAAAAACTGTAAACCTCTCCATTCTTTGTAGGTGTGAAAACTTGCAAAATCGGCAGTGTATTAAATACTTATTTCATGAATACGCGTTCAGCAGAAATCATACTCTAAATTTTTTATTTTACCAAGCAAGCCATATGTAGTATACACAGTACTCAGTACATCCTGCACTCGGATGAGTCAGCAGTAAGTGACATCGGAGTGATAAGCACTGGGAAATGTAGTGAGGAAAAGCTGTTGTTGTACAATAGTGATGAATCGGTCGCAAACAATCTGGCTCCAAGAGCCAGTGAACGACGGGTGCCGGCTCCTGATTGGGAGCCATTATTTTCTCCTAAAGCCGCACCTGATTGGTCAGGATGTGCAGCAGTGTCTGTGTGTCTACACTGAGCAGGAAGGAGGAGGGGTTACACAGGGACACAGTGACAGCAAAGTGAACACACTGAGAGGGAAAACTTTACGTGTTACACAGACAGGCTACACACTTGAAAGGTGAGGATAATGAGTGACAGGAAACGTAGTAAAAAGATTATCGCAGGCCTGTATGACAGAGAACGTGCTTTATACCTATAAAAGCTCTACCCATATCTTACACATGTGAAGGTACATAGACTGTGCATTGTAGCAACATCTGTCCCCTCAGAGAGAATATTTTCTAAAACAGGACCAACCCCTCAAAGATGGGGTCCTTGTTTTTTTGAATGCCAATCTTTGCTAATGACTTTCAAACACTGTCACCTTGATGCTCCTTTTTTAGCACATTTTTATTTATATTTTGAGTGATGATTTGTCGATGTTGTGTTGTTTCCCTGTATATAGTTACAAATTTTAAAATAATATACACATTCAGAGATTTTATTTTTGTAGCAGTATTTTTCATGTTGAGTATATAAATAAAGCCATATTAATAATACACATTTGATATAATGTATGTTTTACATTAGTAATTAATTTAACACATAATTTGGTAATTAACTGATTTAAGATTGGGAGCCAAAAGAAACGGCTCATTAGAAAGAGACCGAATTCTCATCGCTATTGCACAATAATTGTTTTTTTTTTTTGCTCTTTCACTTTTCATACATTATTCAATAAATTACATGTGATATTAAGTACTGTATTATAAAATAATATGTTTAATTATGTATATATGTTTAATGTAACTGTTTAAAACATGCTTACATGCTTACATATTTTTTTTCTTTCACAATTATTACATGAAAATTAAAACTTTTGGGACTAAACAAATTGACTATGATGAGTTACTTACATGCCATGAAGCCATACATCCCTGTGGACATTTTAAAACAGCTGGTTAGATTCTCCATGTGCTGTATACAATATGTGCATGCACAAAAGCATAGTAACTAACATAAATCCTCTGATTATTAAAAAAGTAATACTAACCTGCTGTAGGCACTCTCCTTGTCATCATTGGACCTCTCACAGCCTGTCCATTTCCCTTATGGATGGCAATAAAGGCTGTGTGTGAGCTGCTCACTCCAGACTGCATGCTCACCTCCACCACTCGAGTCTTAAGAGTATCTTTATTTGCTCCCTCATCCTGCTCCCCCTTTTCCAGAGAGCGAATTAGAGAACGAGCCCCCAGCCTGTGGATGGCCAATCTACACACAGAAAGCTGATAGAATGAATTCTAACTGATTGAGCTAATGCTAGTTAGTACAAAGATGGATGAAATGTGATACAATTCTGAAAATATGTCAGTAATCATCTGAGGGCTTTACTAGTCAATGTCATCAATTCTTTAAATGTCTTAACACAGCTCCAGCACATGGGAACAGCCAATACTCAAATACAGGCTCTATATAGTATGACTTTTAAGGATGCTAACAAAATAATTTCTTGTTGATCAGTAACTAATGTTTCATTGACCAATTTAAAAAATGTACTTTCAAGAAGAATATTAATTATTTTAAGAATTGCATTACAAAAATATCCATACGTTACCGGTTATTCTCAGTAGGTTTGATGGAGAAATCAAGACTGTTTGTGATCTCTTTATCTCCAAGACGGTACTGCACTGATACATTTCCAGTGGCATCTGGATTCTGACACTCCTAAATAAAAAGAGGTGGAAATGCGACACAGTTGAATACACAATTAACCAATTATTTCTTCATAAACTCTAAAGAGTCACAATTATTTTTTTCTTCAGTTTCCTTTTTCAGAACTTGCATTAAAACAATTCTCCCATAACGAAATTAAATATTGCCTTCTGTAAAAACTGTAGAATTGCAGTTTGAGACAACTCTCACCTCTTCTTTCAGCTGTGCATAAATAAGTGCTCTTTGACCACTAAAAAGTGTCTTAATAGGTGGGCTCAGACGGGTGGAAGCCACACCTGTCCACACCTCCCTGATATCAACCACAGCTGGTTGTAAAGCATACTGGAGAGACTGCATCACCTAGGAAAGTACAAAAAATACAAACAATAAAAACAACATAAATGCTTAAAAATATTTATATTACGTCTTCTATTATAAAAACAGTATAATGTATTCTTTGTTTAGAAATCTTTATATATAAATAAGTATTTGTTACACTACAGTCTTTGCTAGAAAATCACTAGACGTTTTCCCACCTACAAAGAAAAGAGGTCTAATTTTTATTATAGGTACAGAAACTTTTATTTGCAATTACATATGTCAGATCTTTCCTGTAGTTCAAGTTTGCACACTGCAGCAAAGCTTTTAATCCTCTACTCCATACAGATCTTTTCCAGATCTTTCAAATTTTGGGGCTGTCGCTGGGCAATCTCCAAAGACTTTCTATTGGGTTCAGGCTAGGTTACTTCAGGACCTTGAAATGCTTCTTACGGAGCCACTACTTCGTTGCCCTGGCTGTGTGTTTGTCATTGTCATGCTGGAAGACCTAGTCATGACCCATTTTCAATGCTCTTACTGAGGGAAGGAGGCTGTTGGCCAAATGACCACATTTATCCTCCCTATGATATGGTGCATTCGTCCTGTGAACCAGCAAAACAGCATGCGAAACAGCAACGTCCTCATACTTCATATCTGAGACGGTTTTCCTATGGTTGTTCTTATCCTTCTTCTTCCTCCAAATACATTGAGTGGAGTTCATACCAATAAGCTATATTTTGGTCTCATCTGACCACATAACATTCTCCTATTCCTAACTGGTGAACTTCAAATGGGTCTGAGCATTTGCTGGTGTGAGCAGGAGGAACTTGTGGGTTATTTAAAGACCATACAGTGTGACTTTCTGGATTTCCTTTTTAGATTCTATCTCTCACAGTTGAAGTGTACATACAATAAAAATTAAAGACCTCTCCATTCTTTATACTTGGAAAAACTTGCAACTTGTCATCTTCAAATACTTATTTTCACCCCTGTATATGTCTAGGGTGCATTTACAAACATGTTTTATATGGCAATTCTAACTCTATACTCACACTAAACAAACACAATGATCACTGTTTAAACAGTGTCGACGATTCTGCCTTTCACCAGTAGTAACCGCCACTGGACAGTCTGAAGATCTTTTTTTTCACATTAGGAATATTGAAAATGTGCATCAATAACCAGGACAGAGAGAATCGCCACTTGTTGCTAAGGTGACTTGTCTTACAAAGAACTTCTACAGCCTTTTGTCTTCTGTCAAATCAGGTCTGATTTTAAAAATAGCTGATTCATTTTTGCCACCATAATATACATTTCAGTTATTTCTATGTATTTTGGTGCCATTATTTTAAAACAAAGTTCACCCAGTCTTACTTTAGCCTGCATGCGGTCAGTGCCTGTGATGAACTGGGCATATCCAGAGCCATTTTCGGCTATTCCTTTGATGAGGGCAGTACTTGCACCTTCACCAATCCCGAATGAGAAGCACCTGCTCAGACAAGGAAATAAAGTATAAATTACTTCTAGACCAATCCCATATAAAACATCACTTAATTCCACAATTTAGCCCTTATGCCCCAAAACATCAACATAAAGAAAACTGGTCAAGTAAATACCACAAACTAGGCAAACTAGGTGCAAATCAGTACATACTACTGCTAATATTTCATCTTGTATTTTGGATGGCCTCCATGACATTACACAAATCCAACAGTGGACTTACATCTCAGAAAAGTGAGTACAGTGGTCCCTCGCCACTTCGCGGTTCACCTTTCCCGGACTCAATGCATTGCGCGTTTTCCAAAAATATTAATGAAAAAAAAAATATCGCAAATTTTTGCTGTTTTGCTGGTTTTTGCTGAACTCAATCTGCACATGCGTAGTACATGTGGTATAGTTAACGAGTACATATACTTGATGAACTTTCACATAAAAAAATCACAACATTTATAAAAAATATTAATTCTAACAATAAAAGAATGTTATAAATCATAAAATATTACGATTTACAGTTAAAGCGTATTTACTCATGAATACGCACCATAAAATGAGAAGTTATACTAGAGCATCACCCACCTGAGTTGCTACTTTGCGGATTTTCATTTATTGTGGGTGCTGGAACACAACCCCAGTGATAAACGAGGGAACACTGTACACCCCTCACATTTTTATAACTATTTGATTATATATTTTCATGGGACAACACAGAAGACATGGCACATTGATAAATGCAAATTAGTTAATCTATGGCTTGTATAACAGTGTAAATTTGCTATAATAATTAAAATAACACACAGCCACTATTGTCTAAACTGCGAGCAACGAAAGTAAGTACACCCCTAAGTGGAAATGGCCAAATTGTGCCCAATTAATAGGAGTGAGGGAAAAATTCTATTTTTAGATGCATCGCGATTCGGACGTTAACAATTCTAAATCGATTAACAGATGTCAATAACCGATAACACTGCACAACAAAGTTTTTGCTTCTTGAACTCTGTTAGGTGTTTCTTATAGATTTTTGGGTGCTGATCACAAATATCACATCAAAATTTACGTATAACGTACCGTTTAAGTGAAATCTTCAGTTTTATCATAATTTTTGCTTAATTTAAACATCTCACTCCAGTAAGTTACTCATCAGCAACAGTTTGAGCAGCTTGGGCATGTCCAGGCATGTATAATCAGACCAGGTTGGAAGTTTTTCTGTTGAAATGTTACATCTTGGGCATGCCTGGGCAAGTCAGAACGAGCTTGGCGCTTTCTCAGCTGCTATAAAGGTGGCTTGCATAAACCGATCCTGCTCATTTGGTTAATACAGAAAGCTAGTGTTTATGTGTGCATCATTCTAGTAAAGTACAGTGTCTGTATCAATATAACAGTAAGTAAATTTAATTCTATAGCCGTTTTTCTGTCTGGCGATTATGTCTCGTCAATGTCGTAACAGCCGCGATACATTCTGCTATATCTGTGGCGAATATACACTTGCGTCTCAGAGACGTTCTATATCTGCTCTTGTGAAGAAAGCTTATCATCTGTATTTCGGCTGCAAAATTGGTGACCAAGACAAGGAATGGGCGCCTCACATTTGCTGCACAACATGCGCTGTCAATCTAAGAGCCTGGCTCAGAGGCACTTGTAAGAGTATGCCGTTTGCTGTTCCGATGATCTGGCGAGAACAAAAAGACCATGTCTCCCAATTCCAAATCCATCCGAGGATTGGACCTTAGACGAACCAGATGAAGAAACTCCAGTGCAGGGTACTGACAGTGACATTGACCTAGATTTTGAACCTTGCTCATCAGGTGATCCACATCTGATAACACAGTCAGAATTAAACGATTTGGTCAGAGATTTGGGTCTGTCAAAAGCAAAAGCCGAGTTATTGGGTTCCAGGCTGCAGGGATGGTGTCTGCTGTCACCAGGTACGAAAATTTCTATGTTTAGAAGCCGACATCATGATATCACCAAATGTTTTGCACAAGTCGACAGTCTCTGTTTCTGTTGTAACATTGAAGGATTGTTCTCGGCCTTGGGTTGTGATCACAATCCGGAAGAGTGGCGTCTCTTCATTGATTCGTCTATGCTAAGCCTGAAAGCTGTTCTGCTACAAAATGGTAATGTTTATCCGTCAGTACCTGTTGGCTACGCAGCACACATGAAGGAAAAGTATAAGAATATGAAACTGTTGCTCAACCACAGTATAGCAGGTACAACTGGAATATATGTGGCGATCTGAAAGTTGTTGCTCTGTTACTGGGACTGCAGCTCGGCTATACCAAGTACTGTTGTTTCATCTGTGAATGGGACAGCCATGCCAAAGAGTCACATTATTGTCGACAGAGCTGGCCACTCTGCAAAAAGTTAGTTCCAGGACAGAAAAATGTTGCACACAAACCGCTTGTCCAGCCGTCAAAGATATTTTTGCCTCCTTTACACATAAACACGCTGAGCGGTTTCACCAGGACATTGCTACAATGGAGAAACGATACCAGGGCAACTGGAATCCGTCAATGCTTGCTGACTACTGTTGGACACTGCAACGTGATGCACCAGAAGTTGAATACAAAAGAAAATCAGGTGCAAAACATTTTTAATTTTGTTGAACTTAATGGCTCATGCAGAACATAAACGTGATTAAATAGGTAAACATATAAATGTCTATTTCTTAGAGTTCCTGCGTGATACAGTAAAACAAAAACTATATTTGTGCATACCGTATAGGTACCTGTCACAATCACCTAAAAGTTTTCAGGAAGCAAGACTTTAAAAAAAATTTGTTGTGCAGTGTAATCAAGCCCACTTGCATCTGAACATGTAGACCAGCTTCTGTTCTCACATAAGAACTTAACTACAAGACCTTAACTATATGACATGCCATCCAAATTAAATTAAAGGTACTATATTTCCCATAATGTCCCAAAATCTTTCCAAAGCCTGAGTGGCTAACACTTACTTCTGTACACCCCAATTTGTGTTATATCGCTTAATCTACAGTGCTCACAAAAATTATTCATTTTTTCAAAGTGAATTATCTAATAATATTTCTGAGATGTATCTTTTTATGCACACCTGTGAACCTATGACTGATAGGCAAACAGATGACCTAGTCTAAAAATGCCAGTGATTTATCCAATTATTCAGCAAACAAATCTGAATAAAATGTTATTTAGGGTTTTTAAGAGTACATGCCTGTGGGAATCAGCATTGCACCTCACACAGTTAAGAACTTCCCTTGTGTTTGCCACTTCTCCATCAGTGAAAATGAACAGCTGTGGACAGAGAAATGAAAAGCCTTCAGAAAATAAAATAATTCTAAATATTTCAAAAGCTCTCAGAATCTTATTCATTATTTATACAATGATATGATTATTTTGAATTATAATTATATTAATAATATCAGTCAAATAATGGGTTTGGGTTTGTGAAATGAGTTACAAGTTTAACTTATTATTATTAACTTATTCTTACTACATTGTTGATTGCATTATTTTCTTTATGTGGTTACTTACATCATGTCTAACTATGTTGCACATACCTGCTATGATCAGAATGCAGATGAAAGTTGACTTAAGTGACTTTGACGTTGTGACTTTGGTGCTAGACAGACTGCTCTAAGTATTTCAGAAACTACTGGTCTACTGGGATTTTCATGCACAGCCATCTTTATGTTTTATACAGTCAGTGGCAATTCTCTATGAAAATGCACCTACAATTCATATGAGCGCAACAAAATTAAACAATAGAATACTGGACTAATATTCTCTGGTCTGATGGGTTCACTGTACTGAAATGGCCACCAGAGTCGCCTAATCTCAATTCAATACAGCTATTATGTGCTAGAACAGGAAATTCACATCAAATGTGCCGTGACTAAGTGATAATAAAAAGTGTTTAAAATCTTTGGGCAATGTTTCAAGCACCTTGTTGTTGAATTTATACCACCAAGAATTAAGGCAGTTCTGAAAGCAACCGTGTACTAACAAGGTGTATCTCAGAAAGTGACCGGTGAGTGTACACAGAGTTTACAGCAGTGAATGTGTCTTGCTGAAAAGAGATCAACAAAGAGTGGCCAGACTGGTTCTAGCTGACAAAAAGGCTATGGAAATTTACGTTGTACAATTATTTTGAGAAGAAAACAAAATTTTAAATGTCATAGAGAGTTTGACGCAATGTGCATTGTAAGATGCTTTTCTTTGTTTCCCATGGCATTCAGCTATGCCTGTTGCCACACCCCGTACTTTAAATGTATAGCATTGCAGTGGCAGATAACTCTAATTGTGTAATCTAATTGTCATAGTTCATTTCATTTTAAAAATATATATATTTGTTGTCAACAGTAAACAGATCTCTTTACTACAAATTAGGTTTCTAGTTGTATTTGCTAGTTCCAGTCATAGTAAATAAAGACACCTTTGTATCAGCTTTTGTGCTGTGACCATGAGAGTGCAGGATTTAATCTCACTCTATAAGTGGGTGGGTGTACAGAATGATGATGCATTGTGATGTCACCTGTCGGGGATGGTTAGGAATGCAAACTTGGCTGTAGATTTTTTCCAAAGGTCTCAGAATCTCTGTGCCACCCATGTCTGCTTGCATTTGTTTCACCATCGCCACAGCCTGCTCCATAGTCTGCTCACTGTACTGCACACTGCTCCTAAAAACAAAAACGCACCAAAAACATAATATTAGATTTAGGTAGGTCTGTAATGGATATAATTAATTAAATGATACATACTGTACAGTACTCTACAGCATCTCACAAAAGTCAGTACACATTACAACAGTATTTTATTATATATTTTCATGGGACAACACTGAAGATATGACACTTTGCACCAAATACATCATATCAGATTTAGGTAGGTCTGTAATGTGGATAATCAATGAACTGATGCATATTGCCTACATATTTACTTCTTAATGTGAGGTTTGCCATATTTAAGTTGGACCAACAAACAAAAACTCCAATTTACTGCAGTTTAGAGTTCTCCAGTACTAGAGCTATATACAGTGACCTACGTATATTAATTTAATATTTTTACGTATAAGCTTTACACTTAAAAATCTCACTACACTTTAAAATTCCTACATCTGACTTTTTATACTAGGGATCCTTAAAGTTTAAAAAACACCTAAGAAAGTAGTTTGGTAGCTCATTTCCAGGTCAGTGGTGAGTAAATTTTAAAACTACATCACCAAAATACTGATGTGCTTAAGGGGTTACAGATCAGCATTAACTACATTAAATGTTACATTTATTTCAACAAACCAAGTACTCACGGGAAGAAGGATTCATAGTGAGAGCCAAAGCCATAGATGTTAAAGTAGCAGCCCATAGGCAGACTCTTCAGTAGCAAGAGCAGAGTGTCCTAAAAACATCTCCAAACTCAGTACTTTCAAATAAAAAACTAAGAAAACAATAGACTTTGCAATTATTCTAGATAATGTTTTGAGTCTTACCCTGGCACACTCAATACGTGTCCTTGCAGCCGCTCCATTATGCATCCTGCAGCTCATACTACCAGATCTGTCCATTAAGAACACAAACTCGCCACAAGATGTCACAGATGACAATAGTGACTGAGGGAACTCTGGGTAGAAACTCAGCATGACTACAGGGTCTCCCATTAGAGTTCCTAAATTAAAGTAACATACATAAATACGGAACAATGAAAATGATGCAATATGGTACATACACATATAAAAAAAGGTTAGTAATGTAATTGTGGTTCTATAAGAGGTTGTATCAGAAGTGGAGGAGCATCAATGTGCTTCTATAATGCTTACACAATAAGTACAAATAAATGCCAAAAGAACACATGCTCAAGGTACAAGCACAGAATCCTGTTACCATCACTCCACAGGCCTCCATGATCTCTCTGTCATATGTCTACCCAACTAAAGTTCTCTGGCAGTATCCACATGTGGAAATGTGGGCTCCTTAAGTCAGTATGATCAGCTGGACTGGACCCACACCTGCACAGTGCGGAGCTCTGTGTTAAGTGTTGGTTTATTGGCAAAAAGGTTTGACTGTATTAACTTCTTCAGTTCAAAGGCTGTTGGCAGTGTGGGTCCAAGTCTATTGTTCCAGAGATCTACTACTGTATTTAGTTATCCTGCAACTAAGATAAATGAAAGAACCTGTATGGTGTGTTAAGACACCACCTGATCCAGTGAAATTCTGCATAGATTTTAGAAGCTACCTGCTCATGGTCATAATGATGGCCAAAGATAAAATAATTGCAATTGGAAAGGATGCAAGCCATATCATAAGACTGCACTCGTATTTTAAGTACCATTATGGAATATATATATATAACTTTGTATTTTGTGTAAATGCAAAGACATATACAGTGTTTGAATTTTCTGCAAGCTGAAAGTTGAGAAGGTTTCATTTTAGTCAACAAAATAATGCAGCTCTACCTGGTTTTGCTGTTGGATCTCCAGCCTCCACTACAGCAGTAAGCTCATGAGGATTTTGATAATAAACAAACAGCTCAACATCTTTGTCAAATGTATGGCCTGCACCCAGGTTTACCTAAACACACACACACACACACACACACACACACACACACACACACACACACACACGTACAATCCAGAATAAAAACCAGTTCAAAGTATTTCAAAGTGGAACTGAGTAAATTCCTGTTTTCACCTAATGTGTGTAATGTATATGTAAATGTCATTTATTTCCAAAAGAAACTGGGTGCAGAGTATTTGCATAAGACTACACATGCACACATTTTTAACAGTGCCATGCAGTCGGGTTCTTCTAATCCTTCATAGAAGGGATGACAAACGGATGTATGTAAAATATTTTACAGTTGAATCCTTGTAATGGGACCAGCCGCTTATCCGAACCGAATCCTAAAGCACCAAAACAAATCCTATTATATACGTGTAATGTTTTTCGTTTAATTGGACCAAAGAACGTGAGAGCGAATAAGAAAAAGAAGCCACAAGTTGCCACTTACAGCGGATGCAAAGTGGATCAGTGAGATATGGTAGGATTTTGGGGATCCCCTCGAGAATTTATGCTTTTATCAAAGGTCAGGAAATTGGAAAATGTTGTTTTGAAGAGAGCAAAACCAGCGGGAGGTGACCACGCCCACCACTTTCTTGATTGAAGTGTAGTCCGTCAAAAGAACGCATCAGATCACACTGGATAAGTTCTTCTAACGTTGACTGGAATTTAGTAAGAACTTGTTTTTTTACAGTATTATGCTTTACATGCTGAGTACCTATACACAGGGCATGTTCGTTTAATTGGACCAGCCGGTTATTAGAACCAAAACGATCCCAGTAATCAGATTTGACTGTATTAATATTTATTTCATGAATAAGGTAAAATCAAAAACATCATCCAATTCAAAACACGTCTCAGATCAAGTTCAGATTTATGATTTGTACGGTAGGGGCTAGGCCCTAGCATAGTCTACCCCTTATCTACATACTGAGGAAAACCACTGCTTTTTTATAACACACAAACCTTTGCCTTTGTGTGGTCTGTGCTCAGGAACACCAGTGGGTCAAGAGGACAATTGGACTCTACTTTAGTGATGGGTGTTGGAGAGCTCACTTCAGCAGTAATTGAGAGAGAATATGGAACACCTCCAGGATTTGATGTGATCTCAGACACTATGCCACCACTTGTACCTGAGTCGCAAACAGAACAACAAAAACATCTATATAATACATAACTATGTTACAGCTGAGCAACTGCCATTATAACTGACCTGACAGATATAATAAGAAAGAAAGAAAAGAAAATAATATATAAAATAAATAATACCTGTCACTTTAAACACTACTCAACATAATTAAAACAACATTTTGAAAACATATCAGATCTCAGTTAGAAAAAAATCATTTAATCACCCTACAGAGGGTAATATTCAAAGACACCCCTGCTCTGCCTGCTCTTATTGCACAGGACACCAGTGGCCAATTATGGTGTTCTATGGCAAATGCCAAACACAGGGCACACTGCCGGACGAAGCCTGTTTCTTGTTGTTTGGTCAGACACATTCACACCAGTCTTGCCGCTTAACTGACCAGACCAATATCCCAGACGTTGAACTAAGGTCACTGCTCATTAAGTAATATGTGTTCATTAGATGTAAGGTGTGTTTGATTACAGTCCTGCTGGGTTTATGGGTCAGTACCAGGAGGTGCGTAGCGAGGGTTGAGCACTGCAGGTAAGCAGAATCGCAGTGAATGGTCAGCTTGTACACACAACTCGATCACGTAGATGAAGGTGATGGCAGCGCTCTGTTTCGGAGGAAGAGAGCCCACACTCATTCTGAATACATCTGCAGTCTCATCACTCTCCTCCAGCAGAAAGGCCTGCTGCCCAGAACTCAATGCATCATCATACTCCTCCTGTGCCTGTCAAAAATTCATAACAATGTTTTAATGTTTCAATTTGATAAACATCTCTGGAAAGTGTACATTCAGGGCTTGGGTTAAATGAAAATACAAGCAACCTATAAAAAAGGACAATTAACTGTAGCCATATGAAACAGTGGATGAAAGAGGGGTTATTTTGTGTTTATTTCCAAATAAAATGCTTATTTTAATATGAAAAGACTGGTCTATGGGTTTGAAGCATGACATATCAGATGACATAAGTGTACAAATCTAATATTAGACTTAAATGTCTAATGAGTATTAGATCAGACTAAAAATGCCCATTAATAAAACATGGTTTAAGGGGCCTAAATGATATTAGAAACTAAATAGTAAAACTTACTTGAAACTGTACTCCAACTTAATTTGAAAATAGAAATTTTATTTTGCCCAAATATGTGAGGATGGCAAATGAATAATGCAATACATTAAATCCACATCAGTGTTTGAGACTCAATTATTATTATTAATTATTAACAATATTTTTTTGTTATTTCATTGATTTGCTTAGCCTTACCAGCCAGATAAAAGCTATGTAGTCAGTGAGAAAATATGCATACTTTACAAAACCGCTGTTCCACCATGCCAAACCTACAAAGGTTTTGTTTTTGTTGAAAATAAATAAAAATGAATCATACACCATTTATCAGTGCTTCTACTGGTTGACTGTTTAGTTGAACTATTTAAATGCTTGTAAAACAATATCAATATTTGGCACAGTAATTGCTACTTGAACAACAACTATGTTTACAAAAAATTTGTTGCAGTTTTTGTTGCACGAGGGGTCACACTAGATACATTTACATTGCTTTAGAAATACAAAAATATAGAAACTTTCAAAGACATCACAAACTCAATCATTACTGTATGAAGAATGCATTAGTCTCTCCTTCACTTACTTTCTGTTTTTCCTTCACTTCAGCCACAATTTCCTGATCTGCAACCTTAGCACTGAAGTGGCAAACAGCAGCTTCTGAAGGCACAGGGAAAACAAACAAGGCCTCCACCGCGTTCTTTTCTTCATTTACATACTGCAGGGTCGAAGTTACTGTCGCCACATGCGCCTGAATCTGCAGATCCACCTTGATGCTCTTTAGTGGAACTGGGCATGGAAAAAGCAGAGCTTGTAGTCATAAATTATAATCCTTAACCAAATCGTACTATAAAATGATGAAAACATTGCGTGGTTGCTATTGTGTGAAGCCAGTTTTTGTCAAATATCTTATATAATATTATCCTTGTGTATTCCGCTGCTTTGTCTACATGCATAACAGGTCAATGCAGAGAATTGCACTGAACTAAACACAATCACAGTATGTCAGGGGTTAGAAGACAACAATAATGTTAAAAAGGCAGAAAACACAGACATCAGGAGAATGAAGTGGATGTTATCTGAATGGCATCGCAGATCTGCCTACACATTCCAACTGCCTCCTGTCAGTGAATAACTTTTGTTTTGTTCAATGGTTAATGGTAGGACAAAGCAGTAAAGAATTTCACTGTCTATTTCTGAATATACAAATAATACAAAGATTCCTAAATTTTTCCTGGAACTAGGTTCTAATTTAACTGTACAATACAGTTCATTTGTTATTTCAAATGTGGAATAAAGTATCTATGCCCATATATCAGATTTTAGCAGTGATTGCAAATACACCAAACTTTCATTTACTTATTGGTTTGTATATTATATTTTTCAGTGAGCTGCTGCCTTTAATCTCATGAATTCAAAGTACCTTACTGATGTTCTGTGCTTGTTTCACAAGCTATTTGGTGGTTATCTGACACAATAGTACACGGTGTATTTAATTTTGTTTCAAACAATGTATGCCTTGTTAGAATATCAGTCCAAGGAAAACAGATTCCTTTCAATACTTACATTTAAATAATAT